>PVKC010004489.1:0-35771 GCA_004027635.1 Crocidura indochinensis | reverse complement strand
TTTTCTTAAAAGTTAAATGAGCAAAGGGGCTTAATAAGGCTTCTCCTGGGGCTGGAGTGATGGTGCAGTGGTAGGGTGTTTGCCTTATAGGCGGCTGACTCAGGGTGGACCACGATTTTTTCCCCTGACATCCCACATGGTCCCGCAAGCCAGGAATGATTTATGAGTGCATAGCCAGAGTAAAACCCTGAGAGTCACTGTATGTGGCCCTCCCCACAAAAAATAAAGCTTTTCTTGTGTCCCCTCACCACTACCACCACCCCCCCTACACCAATGTTCTCCACCAAACCTCAGAATTTGTATAATTTGTATAAAAGAGGGCCGGAGAGATAGCATGGAGGTAAGGTGTTTGCCTTTCATGCAGAAGGTCATCGGTTCGAATCCCGGTGTCCCATATGGTCCCCCATGCTTGCCAGGAGCAATTTCTGAGCATGGAGCCAGGAATAACCCCTGAGCACTGCCGGGTGTGACCCCCCAAAATTTTTTGTGTAAAAGAACAATAGAATGGAATCTAATTACAATATGCAGACAAATCCCAGTGATCCATTGTGTATTCAAGGCAGTGTCATTGGAGCTGCTTCTAAGCAACTTCTAAGCTGTGTCTAAGTAACTCAATGGAGCAAGACTTTAAGGAACATATCAAGGAAAATGGAAAAGCCTCTGCCAGTGTTCAATTTACAGATCAAACAGTGATTATGAACTTTGATAAATTGTCTTCCTATTCTTTATTTTCTTCCCCAACAAAATATAAGGGGTTATCAGCATATCCATCACAAACAGTGAGTATCAGGTCCACATAATCACTACATCAAAGAATTAATGAAGTTTTGTTATTGTTGCTGCGATTCATGATATAATATTGCCATAAGTTTTCACTACATGGGGCTAAAGTGGTAGCACAGTGGTATGGCATTTGCCTTGCACACATGCTGCTGACCCAGGACAATTCTGGGTTCAATCTGTGGCATCCTATCTAATTGATATGGCATCCCATATCAAGCCAGGATATGATTTCTGTACTCAGAACCAGGGGTAACCCCTGAGTGGCTCCAAGTTTGGCCACCCCTAAAAAAAATTTCGTTTTACACCTCTTATTCAAAACTCTTTATTCTTCTATTATCCAACGAAGAATTTCCCTTTATATTTCTGCATTCCCCTTGGAACTTTATGAAGTTGATTTTCACACAAGCACCTACAGACATATGCATAGTCTTTATGTCTGAACCAATTAGTATCCAGTCTTTGTTATTGTGTGACTTTATTTTTTTTGTCTGAATAAAATGAAAATAGTGAAGATCAAGAAACTTCAAGTCTAATGTCATCAAGTTCTAGCATTGATAACTGTTTCTGTGAGCTCATTAGTTGAGAGTTGGGAGTACTATCTATGATAGTAATTTTTTCAATCATTCATTTAGCAATTATGCAGCAACCATTTTCAAAGTCAGAACTACTTGGCTGGTAGATGAAAGCTTTAATGAAAAATGATCATCTTTTAGTGAGAATGACCAATCTAGTATGTTATTAAGGATGCCATAATAAAGAACTATAAACTATGAAAATTAACAACAAAATTAAAACTAATCTATACCTGACTATAGTTAACTAAATATAGTTAACAATAAACTATACCTGACTGCCCAGATTTTCTCAAAAATACTTTTGTTATATTAAATTAGGGTCCACAGTTATTATAGCTATTAAAAAGACCCTATCAATAGGCCGAGAGATAGCACTGACCTAATGTATCTTCTTGCTTTGCACACAGCCATTCCATGTTTGATTACCAGCACTGTGTATTATCTCCAGAGTACCACAAGTAATAATACTTGTGTACAGAGTCAGGCATAAACACTATGTATAGGTTAGTGCCATCCCAAAAATATTAGCATCATTTACTAGGGATTAGGATTTTAACACATGGAATTTTGGAAGACATAGTCAGATTTTAATACTATTTAATGTATGAGCAATTATTACATGGATGTATTTAGTGTGAAGATAGAATAAGCATATGATAACATCTAAGTTTAATCTTTATTGGGAAAGTAAATATATGAATCCTATATTTATGATGAAAGTGGTAACTGAGACAGTGGGTGATGTAAAATACAAACTTAAGTACCAATTCTTTATATTCAGATTCACATTTATGTTTCCTTAGTTCATGACTGTTTGTTCTCCCCCTTATTCAACCCTTCTACTAAAAATAAAAACAAATTAATCTTATTTATTCTCACCTTTCACTATTTATTACTTGTACACAGTAGTCCCTTATTTGGGGGATTTATTTATTTATTTTGTCTAACTGTAAATGGACAATGTGTTTTTAATACAGTCTCTGAATTATCTGAGGAAAGTACAGATTGCTCGAAATAGTTTTGTTCAAATGAAAGGAGACTGTGGAAAATTATAAGTGTATAAGTATAGCAGAACAAATTTAATTCCTGTTATTTTATAAATAACTCTTAACTAAATATTTATTTATTTATTAACTTAACTAAATAACTTTTTTTGTTTGTTTTTGAACCACAGCTGGCTGTGCTTAGAATTACTTCTGGCTCTGTGCTCAGAAATTGCTCCTGTCAGGCTCAGGGGACCATTTGGGGTGCTGGGTTTGTCTGGGTCTGCCGCATGCCAGCAAATACTCTACCGCTGTGCTATCACTCCAGCTACGTCTCTTAACTCAAATATTTAACTTTCTAGTCTTATAATCTTAGAGATTTTTTTCTAAGAATGAACATCATCATCTGAACAAGTGAGTTTTGTTCTTTCCAAATAAAATATAGCATAATAGTCAACCCTAGTCCAATATTCAGTTCTGTATTATTAGTTTATTCCTTTAGAAAACTTTTTAAAGTATAAGTTTTAGTTTTAGTGGTGTTGTTATAGTACTATTTTCATCTTCATAGTTATGCATGTGAAGTAGTGATAACATATTTCATAAGTGCTGAATACATATTTGGCTAAGTATAAATATATGAAAAAATTCATTTTCTGTCTTAGCCAAGAATACTAAACGAAGGTTCATATAAATGAGAATTTCTATATAGTTTGTAATTTGAAAAGTTTTTGTCATGTGGGCAAAGCTGAATTTCTGTTCTGTGTCAATAGATTTAAAGTAAAAGTGAAAATAGAAAGGAAACCCTTGACAGAAAACATTTTTAGTAAAATTGGAAACTCATCTGTTGTGATAATATCTGTGTTCTTATTTTCTTCTATTTCTGAAAAATGTATCTCCAGTTAAATGCTTTGCCCTTTTTTTTTGGGGGGGGGTTGGTCCACACCCGGTGACACTCAGGGGTTACTCCTGGCTATGCGCTCAGAAGTCGCTCCTGGCTTGGGGGATCATATGGGAGCCGGGGGATTGAACCACGGTCCGTCCAAGGCTAGCACAGGCAAGGCAGGCACTTACCTCCAGTGCCACCGCCCGGCCCCCATGCTTTGCCTTTTTAATGTTTTATTAATTGGTTGTTTATTTCCTCTAGTGTGGATTTCTTTTCTACTTTCATAATTACTTCGATAATATCAACTACATCATCTCTAATTTTATTATTTATTTTCTTTCATTTTATTTTAGCTTTGTTATCATTTTAAATTTAAGAAATGAACATTAAGTTTTCTTTAAAAATGTTTTTATAAGAAGATATAATGTTACTTGGACTCCTAAGAAAAGTGCTCATCTTTCTGCCTTTTATATTTGGGTCAAGTCAAATAATCATCTTTCCAAACCTGTTCTTTTGGAGAAGTTGCTGCCACAAGTCTCTTCAGAAAAAAAAATCAATCTGTATAATAAGAAAACACTACTTAGAAAGTAAGACACATTCTAATGAAACAAGTTCAAACACATTAAAGTTGCACTAAGTCTACTCTAATGGGTAGGTCACATAAAGAAGGAAGACATAATACAAAGGTTAGATATAGATCTTTCTATGTCTCTAACAGTCTATTGAAAGTCAGACAGAAATAAATAATAGTATACTATGAGTGAATATCATACAACAAATTGCTAGGGTTTTTTTTTACTTTATCTTATTTCAGAACCAAACCAAATATATTTATTTTGATTCTGACTTGAATACAACTAACTGTCTAAAGGAACAATGAACCATTTGAGAAACTATTCAATCCAAATTCTGAGCAGTGTGCTTGATAAAAAAATAAAATGAAAAAGACTAAAGTAATTTGTTTTACTAGAACTTAATCCAAATATTAAGAGACATATTCAGATACGGTTATTTAAATAAGCAGGTGGGAACGCTTAAGGATTTAACATATGTTAAATAATAAAACTGTCATTAATTCACAATTAAATTACTGAAATACTTCCATGTCATATGAGTTTATTTTTTAGAAGAAAGTAATGTGTACTTTAAAGAGATACTATAATTATAATAAAATATTTTAAAATATGAATGTAATGAATATAAAAGGATATCTTTAAATTTGTATACTCCAGCACCATGTCTAGAGGAATATGACATTTTTGAATGAGTTTTCAGAAGTCCAAATGTAATAAGATACTTTGAATTTTTATAGAGCTGAGTGACATGGTGATTTTTTAGAATTTTGATATGTTTAGTATTCTTACAAACCACAGATAAATAAATGGCTGTTCAAATATTTGACAAGGAATTTATAAAGAAAAATATGTATGATAAAAACATGAAATATAATGAAAAGACACAGCAGATACTTTTTGTTTTAAACACTCATATTTCTCAATTTCTCTATGCTCTAAGACATTATGGAATCTTAGGAGACAGATGGATTGGCAAGTCATGATGAAAGGGATATTTATTGCTAAAATCACTAGCAGAGGAGGAAAATTCACATATTAAAAAAGATGGGGAACTGGAGCCAGAGTGATAGTGCAGCAGTTAGGCACTTGTTTTGCAAACACCCATCTTGGGTTTGATACCCCCAGAGCAACATCAGGGATAATTTCTGAGTTCAGAGCCAGAAGTAACACTCTGAGCTTTGCCAAATTTATCCCCCCACCAAAGAAAAGTAAATAAATCTTTTGGTTTGTTTTACAATCAGTCAGAATTTGTTCTACAATGGCACATAGTACATAGTACTTTGGATAGAGCACTTGCTTGCATGCAACTGGCCCAAGTTTCAATTCCTAGTATTCCAGATAGTCTCCCAAGCACTGCAGCGACTGATCCCTGAGGTTAAAGGTAGGAACAAACCTTGAACCCTACCATAAGTGACCCAAATATAGAAAATCAGAATTGATTATTTTCAGTGAGCTTTATTGGACTTATAGACTCCTTAATTTCGCAAAACAGAGTGGTTGCTATTTTGTGTTCTCTACGAATGTCAAGGGTTTGGGATTTTAAATTTGTCTCGATCCTCTTAACTTCAGTAATTTAGACAACTAGTTTCATCATTTTTTTCATACAAAGATTTATATGCATATTATCATTGTAAAGATTGAATTAGATGATACATGCCATCACATGGATTACATTCTACCAATGATTTAAGTTACAAATTAGCTACTCTTGGTCTCTCATATTTTCTCAGTGGTTACATATGTTTCTTTAGTACATTCAGTTAATATCTTTTCTAGAATAAATTTTATACCTGCCCACTTTCCTTCATCATTCCTGATGCTCTCTAGACCATGAGTTCTCAACTTTAGCAGTATTGACTCTTGGAGCGTGGCCCAACAACCTAATATCCTGGGGTCAGTATGAAATGAAAGTAATGTGTTCAAAATGCTGATATAAAGTTATGACAATGATGAGGCTAAGTGATAAAACATTTTCCTTAGACCAAGTTTTAATTTTGGGGGAATGATAATCTGTTGCGTTGTGATTGTTTGGAGGTACTCCTGGTTCTGCATACAGGAACCACATTTGGCTGTAGTTAGGGACCAAATAATGCTGAAGGTTTAACCTCCCACATGCAAAGATTGCACTTTAGTCTGTTGAACTATATCTTTGACTCTGGCATTTTCTGTAATGCCAGTTTTAACTTCAAAAGTAAGAATAGTTATTGCATGAGCAGAACAACAAAAATTGCATAGTATTTCATCCATATATATTTTATTCATACTAAAACAGGAAATATTACATAATCAATTACTTTTATTATACTTCCTAATGTAAGTACATTTTAAAACCAGTATGACTAATAAAAAATAGAATAATGATTAGCTTATCACTCACTGTGATTTAATATCATTGTATCACCTAGTTCAGAGATCACTCCTGCAGTATTTAGGATGATATGCATTGTCAGGAATCAAACCACAGATGGACACAGGCAAGGTAAATACTTCAAACTTCAATATCATGATCTCTGTTAAAGTGGTAATTAATAACATGGGCTAAGATAACATAAGAATATTTAAGATTCTTACCCATGGAGTTGTTTAGAAAATCATTTTCTTCTGCATTGGAATAATTTTAAGCAACACAAATATTGTTATTTCATATGCTTAGATTCTGTTTATTCAATAGTAGACATATATTATTATTTTATACTTAGAGTACCAATGAAATTTCACAGCTCATGGGGCTGCAAGGATATTAATCTCATCAGGTATAGTTGACCTGAAGTTCAATGAGCAAGGAAGTCATATGGTCATAGCTAAAACATATTATCTCTCTAATTAAAAGTATACAGAATATCTCAAAAGACTTCACTTAAAATAAAAAATAAAATGAGAACTAATATTTAGTAGAAAATTTGCAACTTGGAACATAGAGGAAAAGGAGGTCTAGCTGAAAGGTAGTAAAGTGCTATATATGAAATCTGAAACTAACATACCACAGAGTAAAAACTTTTAAGTTTATTTAAAGACAATTTTGTGGAAGCAGACTGAAAAATAGGAGGCAAATGAAGAAAGAAATGGCCATTGGTGGAGGGAGTTGTACATCGGTTAACAAATTAGTGTCTGAAACTCTACAATTAATATTTTGCTATTTTATGCTAATTAAGTAAAAATAATTTAAAATTCACAAGTTTATATACATATATATTTACAAATCACTGATATTATATAGGGCTTTACAAAGAAAAGAGACAACAAATCCAATCAAAAATTTATGGGAGGAAATGAACAAAAACTTCCTCAGGGAAGACTTACAAATATAGAGAATACCCAAATGTATATAAAATATGTTTGTGTCATTTATAACAAGGAAATTAAAGTAAATACATCAAGATGTTGTCTCACACTATAAGACTATCATAAATTGAACACACATATAATCCAAAGACAAACCATGTTTTCTGATGGAGTGGAAAATGGACATTTATTCATTTCTGGTGGTAATATTGACTGGTCCAACATTTTGGAAAACAATATGAAAACATCAAAAAATAGAAAATTCTTCTGTAGTATCCATCAATTCTACTTCTGAGCATCTATTCTGAGGATTCAAAATCTATTCAGAAAAGAAATAGATTCATATTTTCATTGCAACACTTTCACCTGACAAAATATTTTAGTGTAAACATTAACTCCTTATTATTACCTGCCTTACATAACTGCACAAATGTTATCATCACCAGATTCATAATAAAACACAACTCCTTATCCCAGCTTTAAGACATTCATTCTTTATGTCCATGCCGTTTATCTTGTCTACTATAATCAATTCATTTATGTTTCTCAGCATATCAAACAGGCCTACATGGCTGTACTCTTGTCACTTTCATTTTTGACAGAATGTTCTACATTTATCATAAATGGCTGAACCTTATGTTGCATAACTTAATAACTATTTTCCAAATGAGAACACTGTTAAACATAAAGTAATGTAGTTATCCAGTAATTTTCTATTATATCACTTGATTTCTATGTATTGTAACTCTTATCTCTAGTATATTGTTGCTTAATTATTTATTAAAAACAGTTTATTTAGAACAAAGACTTGTCTATTTGCTACTATTATTACCAATACCCACAGTCTACTGAAAGGGAGCTATAGAACAAATGTTTAAGTTTAGAGTTTATAGGAACACAATATCTGTTGTTACATATAAAAGGCCATAATATCTCTTTTTCTCTTTCACATATTAAATCATTGAGTCCTACTGTTTTAAAAGTTGAATCCCCTAAATCGAATTAAAATTTAGTTTGTCTATAAATCCATTTCTATTCAGCAAAGTTTGGTAGTTTGCTCTTTATACATTTTTTAATCACCTTGAAGATTATCTTGTCACTATTTAATGTTACTTTAGTATATTCCAACACTAAATTTGGAAGTTATTACTGGAAGGCCAGCCACCTATAAGTCATTATAGTTTGTACGATTCATCTGGCTTTTATCTTTCTTCTTTTGGGGGGCTTGGAGGGCTGACCTAGCAATGCTCAGGGCTTCATTATGGCTCTACACTCAGCATTCATACTTGGCAGATTGTTGGAATTAAAACTGCATGAGTTGCATGGAAGGTAAGCACCTGATCTGCGTTACTATTGCTTCAGCTCTGACATTTATTTTCCTTATTTTGATTTCATTAATTTACTTTGGGAAGGCAATTTCAGGAATTAAAGGCAGGGCTTCACACATGCCAGCCAGGCAAATAAATGCTCTACTCCTATACATGATCTTGGCCCCCCAATTTTTTTATTTTATTATCATTATTATTTTGAATTTAGAATCACACACAGTGCTTACTCCTATCTTTGTACTCAGGATTCATTCTTGGTGCTGGTAGGTGACCATATGTGATGCCAAGAATAAAATCTAGGTAGGTCTTGTACAAAGTAAGTACACTTTCTGTTATCCTAGTCCTCTAACCCCCCTTCTTCTGTTTTACATGGGTTGAATATTTAAAGTCCTGTAAGACCTAAAATTCAGTAGCATTTAGATATCTTTTTAAATTTTTCAGAAATTACCCTTAAGATTCAATAGTAGTTACATAAAATTCTGTAGCATTTAATAATCTTTTTAAATCTTTCAAAAATTACCATTAAGATTCAGCAGTAGTTACATAAGAGATAATTGATAGTGTAGTTTTAGAATAAGTACACTAATGTTGGTATATGATTTTATACCAACAATTGGCAACAGCTAAACAAAGATGCAGCCAGAATTTAAACTTAATTTAAAATATAACACCTACACATACTGCATGACATATGTCAGGGAAAATGACTTTTAATTGACTTAAAAATCATTTTGATTATAATGAGCACATCATTAGAAATAGTTGTTTGGTAAAAATCGATTTTGTTAACTGAACTCAGAAAATTAAAAATAAGAAACACTCTGGTTAACAATATTAGTGTTCAGCTTTTCTTGTGTGATGAAGAGAAAGAAAGTTATACGGAAATAGATTCCTTCAACCCTTAATGAAGATAAGATGAAATACTTACCCTTGGCAAAATTGTCCTGGCTATTCATTTTTTCTGGCATTCTGTCAATTTACCATCACCCACACCTACCTTCCATTTAGCCATCATCTGTTTCTTCTGAAGGAAAAGATTAATATTTGTCAGAAGCAAATAAATCTCTTCAAGGTACTGCATGGCCGTAGTAATCACTGGAAGAGAAACTAGAATTGGTTGGCATTATTTATCAGGTTGCCTTTGTGATCTACTACTCTACTTTTTCTCATACTTCACCGAATATCTATTTATGTTGAAACTATATGTAGGAAAACTTTATGTAGTGGAGCTTTGTTAAATCCTCAAAACATGATTACCAATTGCTGTCTCCTTCTACTCTGCCTTCTCTATCATTGATGTAACAGACTAATGCTTTCCATTATTGATAGGGTCAGTAGTGCTACCAGTTGCTATGCTTTCTATTCACCAGAGTTCTCTGTCATTTGTCATAATAAAGACATGACTTTAAAGTTGGATGGGATTTTAGAGTTCATTTTTTCCAAGTCTTATCAACTGGAAGAAATTCTTATTTTCATTTTTCCAAAAGATAATATTTCTTAAAGTTTTTGCTTGAATCATACTTGGTGAAAGAGATTAAGTAGGGTTTTTTTTTGTGGGGGGAGAGAAGGGGAGTGGTGGGTATATCATTTCACTTTTAGATATATTTGATTGGAAAAATGTAGCTAGACTTTCCTCTAACTCACCCACTGATATCAGTACTCCCTGATGCCATTTCCAACATCATATATTATTACTTGTTTTTGCCTTGATCTCAAATCAGTAATCATGCTTCTCTAAATCAAAAGATTGAAATACATATCACACATCTTAGATAAAAATTCAATATTAAGCTTATTTGACTTATTCAAGGATGTCCTTAGTCTCAATTTTAAAGTTTGATTAATTATTTTTGCTTAGATATCATTTATTAGTGCTTGCTATGAATCTGTAATTGTTAAGCATTCTAAAAATATTCACTTTTTGTTTTTAGTTATTGGGCCACACCCAGCTGTGCTCAACTGTTACTTCTGGCTCTGCAGTCAGACATAACTCTTGGCAGGCCTAGGAGGCCATATGGGATGACAGGGATAGAACCCAGGTCAGCCACATGTAAGGCAAACGTCCTAACCACTGTGCTATTGCTCTGGCCCATTCACTAATTTTTATTCAAAGTACTCTTATGAAACAAAGTTCTATCATTTTACTATTGTGCCCTCTATGAGAGAAAATAGAAGCACATAAAATAAGTCCATAGTGGAACTGAAATTCAAATTCAAGGAGACTGTTGTTGCAGTTCAAGCCTCTTTAGTGAGAATGTGCACTGATACACTAAATATGAAGGTCTGGCTATTTTTTTAATACTGTGGGATCGTATTCACACAATTAGCATTTAACTTGGTAGAGAAAAGGCCATTAAAACCCTCAACTTACGATGCGAGTTTGTTTTAAGAAAAAATCATGAGTGGTACTATTGCTTGCCTATGGCATTTTCATGTGCATAACACTTATCAAGTATTACATCTAAGTTCTGACATATGAAATTCTTTCCTATCCAACTTACTTTGAACTGTTTATTTCATTGACACTACTTACATCCCAAAGCTTTGGTTCCAAATCTTTGGTTAATATTTTTTAATTTCCCCACATGAATGGAAATTCTACTTGGAGACTATTTTCACTGAATTTCCCCGATTTTCACCAGATAGAGTGAACTCAGGATGCAGTTCTTCCCTAACCCGATGAATGAGATCAAGACCCTTGCTTGGCTCAACACCTCTGTTCTAACTTAGCAAGCTAGTGATGACACAATGTTATCAATTGGATTATGATGTGTACCAGTGGTTGCATATTTAATATTCTTATTATAGCCCTTTAATTTGCAGATAGTCATGAAAAAACTAGACATACTAGTTACTTAAACATGAAATAATTGAAAAAATTTTGTATTCAAGGATAACTAGTCACAAAGACTGAGAGCTAACTACTTTATAATCTAGTTGTTTCATTCTCATTCTCAAGGTTACTTCAAGGTGTGTCTATAAACTTATTATATATTGTCACATATAAAACGATTTTTATGATTCATCTTTGCCATAAAATATTAAATAATTTACTAACTTGAGCTAGAGAGATAGTACAACAATATACCTTGAACATAGCAGAGCCAGTTTCTAGACCTGTCACCAAAATACAGACCCTAGAGCACACCAGAATAGTCGCTGAGCAAAACTAAGCCCTGACTAAAGACAGGTGTGCATTAACACCAAAAATAAATAAATAAAATAACTAGTTGAAAGGTTGATTTGTTGGGTTGCTTCAGGTGTGTACTACACAGTTATTAGTAAATAGGAAAATAGTAGCAACTTATCATTATTCCCTTACAAGTGTTACTAACACTTGTGAGATAAGAGTATGCTGATTGAGTAAACACACACACACATACACACATATATACACAATACTTATTAAGTTAATACAAAGCAAAAATATCTTTTAAAGTGTAAGATAAAAAAGTGCTTAATCACAAGTAGAATAAGAATATACTTTATGTTCTACATATTTGATAATATATAGTATTTTAGAATGAAAAATCTCTCAGGATTTTGTTTAAATAACTTAGAAAAATTCTCAAGGGTTGAAGCTATAGCATAGTGGGTAGGACATTTGCCTTACATGCAGCTGATCCTGGATCAAACCAGGTTCAATCCCTGGCATCTCATATGGTTCTGAAAGCTTCCAGAAAAGATTTCTGAGTGCTGAGTCAGAAGTGAATCCTGTGTGTTGCTGGATTTGACCCAAGGCTCTGAAATAAAATGAATAAAATAATCAAATAAAAAGAAAGAAATTCTCATTATACATATGTCATATTGTATAAGTTGCTAAGTTGTATATATATATAGTAATTATATATATCACATGGAAGCGTAACATTTTTGTACAGGATTATACATATAAATGATACATAACTTTAATTGAACTTTGTTTAATACTTTAAAATCTTTTATTGTCATTCTTGGCATATTATCATGTGTTTCTTGATGTGTTTCTTGAGGAAACAGGAATTTAGTATATTTACTTTCAAAAATCCATGACTTCTTTCTTCTACAATGCACTAAATTTCAAAACAATAATATAGAAGAGGGAACATGGTATATATGAATTAAGTGCAGATTTTAACACCATGGTTTACAATCTAATTTTGATCCCTGGAGCTGATGATTCAGAAGCACCAGCAGATTTACTTTATTGGTACTCAACAACATGGCACTGAAGTGACAAGAGAAGCCATATAAATAAACTCATTCTTGGAGTAAACCGTCATCTGACAGTAGTAGTAATTTTGCTGATTTAAAACAACTATACTTCTTAAATCCAGTATCTATAAAAAATTCTGAAATATCTAGAGCAAGGCAGCCACTAGTCATATCTAATGTAACTAAAGATTTGATCATTGTACTGTCAAAATTGCTATGAATTACCACTTTTTTTAATTGTCATGTGTTATTAAACTTGGTTTTGATAGGTCAAGGGGATCACTGATTGATGAAAGCATGTGCAAACTGATTATGCTAATGTTATCTAGTCTACTTGACACTTATTAGACTTTTAACAGGACTAGAATTTACATAATATAAAAATGGGAGATAGGCAGCAGTTGAAAAACTGATACTATTTATCACATAATATTAGAAATTGGATGCAGGAAAAGAATGTCTGTCTCCAAATAAAGGGTTACCATAATAATAAAAATAGTTACCAGACTAGTAATATTAATGTTTATTAATTTATACTTATTCTTTTAATTTTTGTTGGACCACTGTGCATTGCAGTTCCAAAGTTATTCATTATTAAGTCTAGGTTTAACAATGATCCAACACCAATTCCTTCAGAAATTTTCATTTCCCTCTACCAAAGTACCTAGTTTCCTTTCTATCCCCCAACCTGCCCCTGTAGCAGGTACTTTTCCTTTCCACCATTGTCTAATGTTCTTTTTCTTCATTTATCCTCCTCTCCCCATCCCAGTGCATATACTATGGAAAACCAGTTTTCCTCCTTTTCCTATGGCGCCTTGATATTTTCATATAAAGAATGTTTCTTTAAAAATGGTAGCAATGTTTTACTACCTGTTTGTAGCAACTGCCTTTTTCTGGTTTCATTATAATCCTTTAAATTAGTTAGTATTTCATTTGTTTTTATTACTTTACGCTTTCCATAGCAACAATATCTATGGTAGATATTTTTTGTGGTTAAGATGCTTGAGATCTTTTGAAAAAATATGCATAGTATCATCCCTAAGTCCAAAACAATGACAGGAGATTCAGTGAGTTCATTTATAAATCAAGAGAAAAGGTACAAAGACCATGTTATCTACAGAAGAGAACTTTAGAAGTAAAATTGAATATAAATATCAGCTCTTTGTGCTTAAGTGTCTGGAAGAATCCTTTAACCTTCATGAGAGTTGTATTTTTTATTTGTAAATTCAGCATATATATTTGTTTACTGAGATAAGCCTGGGGTGTTCTATTCTTTTTTTTTCAGGGTATGTTCTACATTTCCCTGTGTCTTATTTATTTCTTGAGCAGTTTCTTATAATTTTCTTTGTATAGGTCATTCACTTCTTTAAGTTAAATCAAGGTGGGGTGCTCTATTTTAATTGAGTAATGTAATTAACTTAGATTTGACCAAGAAATTATCATCAGCAACAAAAGCATAATTATTATCTGGATAATTATTATAGGCTGATAGTTTCCTTATAGTCCCAAGTTTTGTGACTTTCCCACTTTCTTTGTCCATATTAATATCTATTTGATTTATTATATCTTAAGTACCTTCTAACAAAACTAAAAATCCAGATTATTTTTCTCAATGCCCAAAGTATTAAATGACTAGACTTTTCTTACTGTTTTCCTTTCTAAATAATTGCAAATCTTTTTATTCCAATATCTCTTTTTATTTCTTACAATTACTTACAGTGTAACATTTAAGTAAAAAAGCTTTCTATTTCCAAAGTCTAATTAGTCATCTTTATTAGGAGTTAGAGTGGGGATAAAGCCATTGTCTATTTTTTACTGTATTTTTATCTAAATGAAAAAAATAAAATGAAAATGTTACTGCTAAGAAATTTTAAGGATGAGTAAGCCATGAGTACATCAGGTATGTCTCCAACAAAACATTTTTCCTTATATTTATGATTTTTCTTAATTATAGGAGGAACACCATTTTTAATTTATTTATTTAAACCATTGTAATTTAGAGAATTATCCATAGTTAAATTTTATACACGTAATGTTTCAGGGCCAATACTCTACTCTACTCTACTCTACTCTACTCTACTCTACTCTACTCTACTCTACTCTACTCTACTCTACTCTACTAGTACCCACTAAACTGTCTCTCAGGCATTGTGTCTTCTTTAAAAGTGCTAAAAATGTGTCCTTAGGTGAGAGACAAAATCTCTGTTCTAATGTAACGAGCTTACCAGTAAAATGTCAAAAGAATAAGAATTGCACTGGTGGTGTGAATGCCCCTCATTCATTGTCACTATGTACCATAAATGATGCAGTGAAAGATTTGTAATGCACTTTGGTCATAATAAAAATTAAAAAAAAGAATAAGAATTGTTAACTTCTGCTCTTCTGCATATGCAATTGTAAGCACATGCATTAGCTTTCTTTTCATAAGGATATTGCACTACCTGAGTATGCTGATGTTAAAATTCACATAAAAATCAGACTTATTTATTTAGATCATTTTGGTTTGAAAGTTCATTCAACTATTAGATCACTTTACACATTTTTTCTATAGTTGGCTATATCCCTATTTTTCTGACCATTAAACTGAAGTTATTATGTGTTTATTGACTCTTACAGGCAGGGCATGAATGCTAAATGTTTTATAAGATGTGGTCCCTGCCCTCAAGCTTAGTCTTCAAAGAATTTACTATGTAATAGTGATTGGTGTTTTTGTTATTTTACTAGATTTCTGCTCAATAAACTATCTGCTCTAGTTACTATTATATCACCATCTCATGAATATTCTTATTTCCCTTTAGCATTCATTATAAACCTATCTGACCAATTTATCTAAACTCCTTAAACTACTTAACATAGTCATCTCCAGAGAGTAGTACGATTTTAGAAATATTAGGAGAAGAGAAAATTACTGTCTTTAAATTTGCAATGTACCTTTTTTAGTCATTAAAAAAGCAACAGCCTGAATAATTTTGAAATATTTTTCAAAGTGCAAATGGAAAACTGCAAATGTAATGAAGAAAAAGAAATCATAAGTAAATCCAAATGTAACATAGACACATGTGGGAGTATTTGGATGGCAAGGTGGGGGGTTGGTAAAAGGATGAAAGCATTTGGTAACTGGAAAAATTAAGAGAAAAAATGAAACATAAAACAAGGTTTTGAATTGACGTAAAATATTAAATGACTCAAGTAGACTTTACAACAATTTATATAAAAGTTTAGCACATTCAGTCACTTACAGGTTGCTGTTCATGTTCTTCTCTGAAAGATAGAGAATTCTTAGATTTTTGCATTACATAGAAGGGATCATAATCAGTAACTTTGAATGTTTAGCACTAATAAAGATGCATTTGATTGTATTTCAGAATTTTGGCAACTTCTATTTAGATGACAAATTCAATCTCATAAAATATTTTAAAATATATAATATAAGAAATTTTTCTGATAAGAGAATTTTGCCTCTCCTCTTAGACTCTATATTGAATATGTGAAATAGTTAAGCATACACAATTTAATTCCTCAGAGAATGTGGAATGAATCATATGAAAGACCTTCACAACATAAAGTTGAGAAGCTTAGCTTACCTGTTAATCATTGCTTTCTGCTGTTTGCAAAACAGTCACCAATTTTGGCCCAAGACAAAATAAAGAACATTGCCTCATTAACAAATTTGGCAGTGCTATAGTGACACTAATCACATTTTTATTCTATTTTCATATTCAAGTCTTCAAACTAGCTTAAAAATACTCATTAACAAAGCAGGTTGCAGCATGCCAACAAGGAACTGCGTCAGCACTGCCATATATAATTTTTTGAGCATTATCTAGGAGGGCAGAGTTTAGTTTTAACTGCAGGAAATACACGCGCAGAGAAACATGCCAGATAAGATAAATGAAAACGTACTTTTAAAAATAAATGAGTTCCTTAATAAATGGGGAAAAAATTCTACAGTACAATTTGTAGTTTGGACTTTCAGTATTATGGCCAGTTTGCTAATGAGCAATATTTAAGAAACTTTCTAAAGACTAATTTTTTCCTAAATACAATTGTGCAAGCTGTATAAAATAAGCCAAGTTTTAAATATATTCAAGATATAAAATGAGTTAAATGTGTGAAGCATTTTCTTGTAAATATAAAGGGGTCCATGATATGAATGATAAAGATAAATTCACTTCAAACTCAAATAAAAAAGTAATGTTCTAATATAGATGGCATACATACTTATAAAATAGCAGACATGTGAAAAAATAAAACTAGAATCTTAAAGATTTATTATGTAAATGCCAGAAGAGAGCAATATTTTGAACAAATATCTCCTAGGATTTACTTGCTTAAAATTTGTGATTTTGTGATATCATTGTGATTGAATTTTGATGCATGTTTTACATATTATAACTTACTATTTTTTAGAATTTGCTGAAAAAACAAACACAAAATCTATGATATACTGAAAGTTTTAGACAATATAAGACTAGTTATGTTGGCTTCTGGACAAGTTTACTTTTCCTAATATTTTGGATTCATTGTTTGACTCAATGATTAGACAAAAATCTATATAGTGCTGGAGAGTTATATAAAGTCTAGTTTGCTTCTCAAGGGTCAAGAGAAAGAAAGATGGACAAAGATAAAAGAACTTGAACCTGCATACCCGAATGATCCATAGAATAGTAGATAGTCTACAGGATGTTTGAAGATCAACAGGTACTTTTATATTGATTCAATTAAATTTCCTTCCTTTGGCACCATAATTTCCAATAAAATGTATGAAGTGGGACATTCATTACTAAAAATTAAATTTTAATTCATTAAGTTACAAATGCCCATATTAATTGCTTAAATAAGTCCACTGTCTCATTTTACTTGGACTTTTTTAATGCCTTAGTAAAAAAATCTCATTCACTTAATTGTGAATTGGTTACTATTAAGGCAATTTCTTTAAGAAAACAATGTAAATCACATGTATATTGATATTGTCAAGCTTGTTTTAATTTAAGTGGGAAACATCAAATTTTGTTTAAGATATACCCAATCCTATTAATCTCACGTGGACACAGAATGCAGCGCGATCTATTGACTTTAGATGTCTGGCACATGAATGAATAAAAGTAGCAATCAAAGCCATAAGTCTTAAGTGTATAAGAGCAATTTTGTTCTTTCATCGTGTCATTTGGGTTTTAAAACTAAAGAAAAATATAGACAGAGTATAGCGCAGAGGATGGGGCATTTGTTTGCACGCAGTAGACCCCAATTGGTTCCCCGGTACTCTGGTACACTGTATGGTTCCCCCAAGCTTGTCAGGAGTAATTTCTGAGCACAACCAGGAATAACCCTTGAGAACCTCTGGATATGGCTCTAAAACAAACAAACAAACAAAAACAAGTAAAAAATAAAGCTAAAACTAAATAAATTTTTAAAAAGTCTCACAAAGTATAAGTTATTAAGAATTAGACTGATCTTGACTTTTAAGTTTTAGTCTTCTATAATGCTAGCTTAATTTAATTTTGTTTTCTATTTTGAACAAGATGAGTAAGTCTTGATTTTCTTTCTTGTTGAAAATACATAAATCAAGTGAATGTGAATGATTTTTGAAGCCCCAACATATCCAATTTACTGTATTAGATGGCAGAAAGAGGTTTAAAGTACTCTAATAAGATTATATTTGTTTGTAATATTTAGTAGTTCTTTTGATCATATCATAAGATCACTCTCAATGCCTTAATGTTTCTTTAAAATTTTTTCGATTTTATTCAAGAGGAATGAAAACTATGCCTGCTCTCTTAAAATTGTGATCATTTCCCATAGATTGGCAAAGAAACTTAAGTATTTCCAACTTAGTGATGCAAAATCAAAGTACTACTACTTGAGTGGGTGTAGATTAGGTGCAGTAAGACAAATATTTTCTACCTTGCACTTCATATTCAATTTTGTATTTTTAACATTTAATAAACATGGAAAGAAAACTGATTTTGTCAGTTTTCTAAAAAGTATTCATTTTAATTCTGTGCAATTGATTTGGCACAACTTAGTGTAATTTTGCCTATTAATATTTTTTTAAGTATATGCTCATGCATTTTTCGCATTAGTCATAAACTTTTGTTTATCGGTAATATATAATTCAGAATGTCCTAATGTTAGTGATTCTACCAATGTTGGTCAGAGGATGAAGCACTACAAAAAAATGTTAAAATAATGTGGGACATAATTGTCAAATTATTTGGTGAGATCATAATACTTTTGTAAGAAATGGCTATTTTTTAAGTTGTTTAATATTTTGCATGATTGTCTTGATTGTCTGTAATGTTGTCTAGTTTCTGTTGTTTCAAATACCTACACTAGACATTATAAGTGTTCCAGATATTTACCATTCACAAAGGTATATAATGGTTTCAACTTGCATTTGCCTGATGATATGTGATATAGAACAACTTTACTTATGTTTATTTGCCATCTGTATTTCTTCTTTGGTGAAGTCTTTTATAAGGTGTTTGACTCTTTTTTTTTTTTTTTTTTTTTTTGGTTTTTGGGTCTCACCCGGCAGTGCTCAGGGGTTACTCCTGGCTCAACGTTTGACTCATTCTTAATAGAGTTATTTGCTCTCTGATTATGAGGTTAAGTGTCACAGTTTAAAAGACAATAATTTTAAATAACTAACACTGTGACACTTAACCTCATTCTTTTGAAACTATACCAAAGTAGAATTTTTTTTAATCCAGTTCATCATTTGTTTATCACGTCTTTTATTTTGCAAAAACCATCACTGGATCCCAAATATCAACATCTCCTGTGAAAGTAATGGTAGATTTTGTATTTTGCATTCAGTTTTATGAATAAAACTTCATGAATCATATTTTTCTACTTTTTTCCAATGTCTATCCAGTTGCGCATTACCATTTGTTGTTAGTTTTCTTTTCATGAGGGTGCATATCTGTTATCTATACTATGTTTCATAGACATCTTTTTTAATTTCTTGCTTGTTTTTTTGGAAGGTGTGTGTGGGTTGTTGTGGGTTACAATTTAGCAGAATTTGAGGATAATTCTAGACTGCTCTATGGTGGTTCTGAGAAAACCATATTCAGTATCAGGATTAAAACTAAGACCGACTGTGTGCAATAAAAGCACTTTGAATTCTGTACACTCTTTAGTTCCAATATATTTCTTCACTAAAATCACTATATTTTAATTACAGTTGCTTTATTACAATTTTTGAGGTTAGTGTCAATACTCTAATTGGTTCCCATGTTTCAACTTCTCTTTAATTTTAGTTCTCAGATATTGTATGTAAAACCCAATTTATCCTACTTACCTTTTAAAAAACTTTAGCCTTAGCGGTATATCCTTTTCTATAGATGGACTCTCTTATAATATATAATTATATATAATGCATAAATATATAAATCATAAATGTCTTAGCTTGCCATTCAATATCAAATTTAATTATAAAATAATTCAGAAAATCCCATAAAGGTGCCTGAAAAATGAATTAATTTTTGTGATAGAGTCTATAGAGCAGTTTATATTCTGAAAAGTAAATGATTTACAGTTAATGTAATTATCAGTGATAGTGAAAGTATCTATTGAAAAGCTAATATCTAGATGTGTTTTACATATATATTACATCTAGCTTAACCTATATTTTAATCTTTTATTTTATTTATACATTTTAAAATATATCTACATATATTTATTTATATGCATAAATACTCCCACCTGCCCAAAGATTGTGAAATTTTTCCTAAATATATATTCCTAAATATTTTTATGTACCCAGATAAATATCTTGTACAGGTTAAACTGACAAACTCTGTACAGTTTTTCTGTTGCACACAAAGTTTTTTTTTTATTTGTTTTTTGGGGGCTACACCCTGTGTTGCTCAGGGGTTATTCCTGTCTAAACTTTCAGAAATTACTCCTGGCTCAGGAGACCATATGGGACACCTGGGATCAAACCCAGATTCGTCCTGGATCAGCCATATGCAAGGCAAATACCCTACAGCTGAGCTGAGCACAATACTGAGCTGATTAAATGAAACTGTTGTAATTTCCTCCTACCTAAAAGTTTCATACATTATTTACTGTGTTAGTTTGTATTACCCAAAGTACTCTTAGTTTTTCCTCTCTTTCTCTCTATTTCTTTTTTATTTCTATCCATTCCTCAAGTCTCTCACTATGAGGAATATCTCAAATTAGCTTTGCAGAGGAATTTAAGAATCTTTTTTTTGTTTTGTTTTGTTTTGTTTTTGGGTCACACCCGGCAGTGCTCAGGGGTTACTCCTGGCTCCATGCTCAGAAATTGCTCCTGACAGGCACGGGGGACCATATGGGGCACCAGGATTTGAACCAATGACCTTTTGCATGAAAGGCAAACGCCTTACCTTCATGCTATCTCCCGGGCCCCGAATTTAAGAATCTTTTTTTGAATTATTGCTCTCTTCCAAAATGACCAGCATACTTTTTGATACTTTGAGTATTGAAATTTTATATTGAAATTTATTATGCCAATTTGTTCATATTTATTAGATTAAGGCTACAAATTATTAAAATTAAGGCTACAAAATTGACAGAGAGACTTGATATTAAAAAACCCTACAGGATTATTTGTTCTTGGATTATGTCTACTTAGAACGTACTTGTGTTATCCAAGATTTTACATCCAGGTTTGGTTGTAAATAATATTATCCATTGTTGTAGCTTTATAACACACTAATTTAAAATTCCTCAATAGCAAAGTTAATGTCTGATAAAGGATGAACTACCCCTCCCATTTTTTTTCTTTTTGAACTATACCCAGTGATGCTCTGGCTATGTGCTCAGAAATTGTTCTGGCCCCAACCGTTCCCAAATATTTAAAAGTTATTTTACATCCTGTCTTTTAATACTTTTTCATCAGCACCTATTGAATTCTCACCTTCACTAAAGTGGAAATTTATTTCTAGTTGTTGCTTTTGGGGCCATGCTCAGGGGTTACACCTGGTTAGGCGCTCAGAAAGCGTGCCTGGCTTGGGGAACCATATGGAATGCCTGGGATAGAACTGAGATCCATACTGGGTCAACTGGGTACAATGCAAACGCACTGCAACAGTGTTGTATTTTCTGCCCCCCCAAGTGGAAAATTTTAATCTATAGAATGGTGACAATTTCATATATTTTATTGTCTTAAAAGGATATTGAAATTAAAATCAGAAAATTCTCCTAAATTGTATTGCTTTTCATCTTTCCTATTTGTAGAAAAATATTGTATAACGTTAGAAAACATAAATCTATGTGTCAGTAAAAGCTCACATTTAGCTGTTATCTCTGAGGCATACTAATGGTCTAATCTTCTCTTGCTCTTCCGTAAAAACCGGCCTCTCCTCTAGGAAACAAGTATCAAAATTATAAAATATTTATAAGACATCAATACTGGTTCTCAGCAGAGTGGTATGCCCTAATCTTTCTTTTGAAAATAGTTTTTGAACACAAAATAGAACTCACCAAGTGTGTTGATTAATTGGTCTTTGAACACCTCATTAAAAACCACTAACTAGCTCATTAGAGTGTAGTAGATAAAATATAAAGAAGATATTCTTAATTGAGATGTTGACAGAAAGTGACAAGTCTCTAAGATGTCCATGTATCTGAATAATGATTAAGACTAAGAAACTTTGAAAACTAACTTTAACAAAACTGTGACTAAATAAAAGATGATAGTAGAAGTTCTAGTAAAAATAAAGGATTTCAAGATGAAATTAACTTTCAGATAAAACTTACAAGTAAAAATAAGTGATTTAATGTTGGATTATGGTCCTCAAGATGAAATTGAAAGAAAATTTGCCTGCTGAAAAATGATTATTTAGGGGGCAGAAAGATAGCTCAATAGGCAAGAGCACATGATTTTTATGCAAGAGGCCCAAATTAGAATCCTGGATGGGGAGCTTGAAGCCCCATGGGTTCTATTGGATCTATTTTGTAACACAACACAACACAACAAAACAAAAAAGAAAACAAGTAAATTGCATAAGAACAGAAAAATATATTTAATATTGAAGAATTTGCTTATTTATACTCTGAATAGAGACGTCTTTCAATTAAACTTACATATTGATCTTGTGTTTCTCCTCTGATTTATTTATAATAAGGATGCTTCATAAAATATTCTGTCAATGATATCTGACTAGAAATCTTTGATCAATTTACAAACTAGCTATTCAATTTGTCAGATTTGTGAAAAATTGTCCCCCCATTTATGTTGAAGATCTAGATATAATACAGTGAATAATGTATTTGGCATCCTGGGTTCAGTCCTTGACACTCATCTAAAGCTTCCTTTGCTAGTCATAGTACAATAAAATTATTACAAAAAATTTTCACAAACATTCTATCTTGATTTAGAAAAATATCATATCTACCATCTTTAATATGTTAATTCTGTAAAGCAATCCTCAGAGCTGTTTTTTATTTTTTACTATTCTTTAAAAAATTTATACATTTGTTTAGGTACTAAACTGTAAGCAGACTCAGAGAGATAGTTTAGGGGATAACATTTTTTTTCTTGCAAGTAGCTGACCAAAATTTGCACTTATGTGGCCCTTTAAGCAGAACCAGGAGAAATTTATGAATACAAAGTTAAAATTAAGGCATAAGCAGTGCAGAGTGTAATCCAAAGAATAAAACACATAGGAGAAACTATAACAAAACTAGGATTACAACATTGGCTCTATTATTCAAGATAATATGCACTGTTCATTAAATTTCTAATGCAGTTTTAAAAAATTAAAGGTTTCTATATATAACGATGACTTTGTAGGGCAGTTTTAGTGAATCATTCTTCTGTCCTGAATAGTGATAATGAGGAGAGCAAAAGAAACAATATTATCTTAGAATAATATTTGAATACAAAAGTTTTTTTCTCAGTTTTTTCTGTCTAAAATTTCCATATTAAACTGATGAAGTCATGCTAATCTTGCTTTAAACTATATATTTGAAAATTTGTCAGACTTTTCATCTTTTTGTTAATGCTTTGAATTATACAGAAATATTGAATTATCTTTATGTTTTGGCTTCTGGGCCACACCCAGTGTTGCTAAGGGGTTACTCCTGGATATGTGCTCAAAAATAGCTTTTGGCTTGGGGAACCATATGAGTCTCCAGGTGATAGAATCACGTTCTGTCCTAGATTAACTGCATGAAAGGCAAATGTCCTACCGCTTGCACCAGAAAGGCAAATGTCCTACCACTTGCACCACTGCTCTGGCCCAGATTGAATACTCTTTTAAATAAGAGGCATTTAGTAAATGAAGAAATGTACACTATATAGTATTTATTAAGTTCAGATTGTTTTTATGCTTTGGAACCATGCCCAGTGATGCTCAGATTTACTCCTGGGTCTGTGTTCAGATATCACTCCTTGCAGGCCCTGGGATTATATGAATGCCAAGGATTGAAAAGAGATTATCTGTGTTGACTCCATGCAAGGCTATCCTATTCACTGTTTTATTGCTCCAGCCCCAATATTCAGATATTTATTTTTTTCTCTGATTGTTTTTAATTTTTATTTTTAAGGAATATATATCTTTGCATATCAGAATTCCAATCAAACACTAAAATAAGCATTTTGAAGGTTATCAACTAAAACCATGTCCTCTAAAATTTCATTGGGATGACTGTTTTCTTGTAGGCAATGGTGTTGAAAAGCAGGGAAGACCTGTAGTTCCGTGGTGGTGCTGTAGTGTTAATACTGGAAAAGCCCAGACTATGATATTTGAAAAGTTAAACAGGATCTGGTAGTTTATTATTTTTAATAATAACTTTATTTAAGCACCAGGATTACAAACATAATTATAGCTGGGTTTCAGCTATAAAAAGAGAATACCCGCCTTTGTCAGTGCGACTTTCCCACCACAAATACCCGCTATATTCCTCTTCTCACATTCCCTGCCTGAGTTCAAGTTGCCTGTATTCTACTTATTTCACTCACTTCCATTGTCATGATAGTTGTCAGTGTAGTTATTTCTCTAACTGAACTCACCACTCTTTATGGTAAGCTTCATATTATGAGCCATTCTTTCCAGCACTCATCTCTATTGTCTCTGGATATTATTACAATAATCTCTTATATTTTTCTTAAGTCCCATAGAGGAGTGAGACTATTATGTACCTATCTCTCTCCTCTGGTTTATTTTACTCAGCATAATAGTTTCCATGTTCATCCATGTATAGGAAATTTATATGACTTCATTTTTCCTGATGGCTGCATAGAATTCCATTGTGTATATGTACCACAGTTTCATTAGCCACTCATCTGTTGTTGGGCATCTTGGATGTTTCTAGAAAATGGTTATTGTAAATAGCATTGCAATAAATAGAGGTGCACAGAAGGCATTTTTGTGTTGTATTTTGTGTTCCTATAGTATAGTATATCCCAAAGTGTGGTATAGCCAGATCATATGGGAGCTCAATTTCCAGTTTTTAGAGGAATCTCCATTTTGATGACATTCACACCAGCAGTAAATGTGAGTCACTTTCTCCCACATCCCCACCAGCACTGGTTGTTTTTGTACTTTGTGATGTATTCCAGTCTCTGTGACTGAGATGTTACCTCATTGATGTTATCATTTCCATCTTTCGGATCACTAGTGATGTGGGCCATTTTTTTTCATGTGCCTTTTGGCCATCTGTATTTCTTCTTTGAGGAATTGTCTGTTCTTTTCTTCTCCCCCCTCTTTTTTTTAATGGGGTTAGTGTTGTTGTTGTTGATGTTGTTTGGACTACCCCAGGTGATGCTCAGGTGTTACACCTGGCTAGGTGCTCAGAAATCGCTCCTGACTTGGGGGATCATATGTGTTGCTGGGGGATCCAACCTCAGTCCATCCTAGGTTAGCATCAGCAAGGCAAATACATTACCGCTCTGTGCCACAGCTCCAGCCCTAAGATGTGTTTTTTTTCTTAACTTATGTCATTACCTTATATATTTCATATATTAGCCCCTTACCTAATGGTTATTGGCTGAATAATTTCTCCATTCTATCTGTGGTCTTTGTATCCTAGTCACTATTTTCTTCGAGGTGCAGAAGCTTCTCAGTTTAATATAGATCCATCTTATTATCTCAGTTTCCAATTGTTTGGACAGTGGTGTTTTCTCCTGGAAGAGGCCTTTATCTCAATATCATAGTGTTTTATCTACATGTTATTCTATATACATTAGGGTGTCAGTCTGATATCAAGATCTTTAATCCATTTGGATTTGACCTTTATGCATGGTGTTAGCTGGTAGTCCAAGTTCATGTTTTTACTTTTTGTTTGTTTGTTTTTAAGCCATTCTGGGTGACACTGAGGAGTTACTCCTTGCTAAGCACTCAGAAATTGCTCCTAACTTAAGGGACCCTAAGGACCCTGGGGATTGAATCAGGTCTGACCTGGAATGTCCACATTCAAGGAAAATGTTCTATCACTGTTCTATTGGCTCCTCAAGTTCACTTTCTTGCATGTGGCTGACCAATTTTCCCAACACCACTTGTTGATGAGGCTTTCCATGCTCCATTTTGCATTTATTGCACTTTATCAAATATTAATTGATTGTATGTCTGGGGAAAATTCTCTGAATACACAATGCTATTCCACTGTACTGAGTACCTCTTTATTCAAATACCAGGCTGACTATTGCTTTGTAGCATAATTTAAAGGTGGGAATGTGATATCTCTCATTTTTTTAAACTAATGGCTGATTTATCTATTAGTGTGTGTTTTTTGTTCCAAATATATTTAAGGAATGCTTGATCTACTTCTTTGAAAAATGTCATGGGTATCCTTAGAAATTGCATTAAATCTGTACAATGCTTTGGGAATTATTGCCACTTTAATGATGTTAATCCTCCCAATCCATGAGCAAGGTGTGTGTCTCCATTTCCTTATGCCTTATTTTATTTCTTGAAGCAGGGTTTTGTGGTTTTGTTTGTATAGGTCTTTCACCTCTTTAGTTAAGTTGACTCCAAGGTTTTTGATTTTGTGTGACATTAGTGTGAATGGGATTGTATTTTAATGTCCATTTGTTCTCTATCATTATTAATATATATGAAGACCATTGATTTTTGTGTATTAATTTTGTAGCCTGGCACTGCTATATAAAAGGATTGTTTCTAAAACCATTTTGGTAGAGTATTGAGGGTTTTCTAATTATAATATGTCATCTGAAAACAGTGAGAATTTTACTTCTTCCTTTTCTATCTGGATGTCCTTAATATCTTTTCTTGCCTAATCCCTATGGCAAGTAATTCCAGCACTATGTTGAATAGGAGTGATGAGAGAGGGAAGCCTTGTCTTCTACTAGATTTTAGAGAAAAGGCTTTTAATTTATCTCCACAAGAATAATATTTGCCATTGGCTTGTGGTAGATGACCTTGACTATATTAAAAAAAGTTTCTTTCATTACTTTTTGTCAAGAGTTTTTATCATGAATGGATGTTAGACCTTCCTGAATGCTTTCTCTGCATGTATTGATGTTATGATCATAAGGTTTTACTTTTTTCTTGCATAATGTTGATTGATTTACATATGTTAAACTATTCTTGTGTTCCTGGAATGAAACCTACTTGTTCATGGTGTATAATCTCCTTGATAAGGCGTTAGATCCTATTTGTCAGGATTTGTTTTTGTTGAGGATTTCTTAGCATATAATTTCATCAAGGATATCAGTCTGTAATTTTCTTTTTTTGATGCATCTGTCTGTTTTTGGTATCAGGGTGTTGCTAGCTTTATAAAAACTATTTGGGAGTGTTACTGTTTCTGATATTGTTTTTTCAAAGTTGTAAAAACTCCTCTTAATATGTTTGAAAGAATTTGTTAGTGAATCCATTTGGTTCTGACTTTTGTTTTAGAGAAGAATTTTGATTTTCATTTTTATTTCCTCAATAGTGACAAATCTGTTTAGATATGCTAGATCATATCCTGATTTAACTGTTGAAAATTGAGTCCTGATTTAACTGTGGAAAACTGTTAGTCTAAGAATTTATTCATTTATTTCAGGTTCTCATGATTTGTGGCAGAGATTCTCAAAGTAGTAGCTGATTACCCTTTGAATCTGTAGTATCTGTAGTAATCTCCCCCTTTTAATTTCTAATCTGATTTATTAATTTCTCTCCCTTTTTTTAAATAAGTTTTGCTTAGTGGTTTATCAATCTTGTTAATTTTTCAAAAAACAAACGTCTGCTTTCATTGATATTCCTAATTGTTTTTGTGATTTCTATTTCATTGATTTATGCTTTAAATTTGTTATTTCCTTTTCCTACCTATTTTTTGGATAATTTTATTGATTACTTTGTAATTTTATAAACTGTGTCATTAAACTATTTATATAGGTTCCTTCCAGATGTGACTTTGCAAAACTATATATTTTTCTCTTAGCACTGCCTTTGCTGTGTCCCGCAAATTTTGATAATTTGTATCTTCATTCTCATTTGTCTCTAGGAATCTTTTGATTTTCAATCTGATTTCATTTCAACACACTGGCTGTTTAGTAGTGAGCTGTTTATTTTCCCAGGTGTTAAAGTTTTCTTTTTTGTTCCATTGTAGTTTACTTTTAATTTCAGTGTTTTAATTTCAGTGACAAGGCAGTGTTGAGATCGCCCAATGATTTTGTGTTACTAGTGATGCCTTCTTTCAGATATGTCAACAATTGTATTAAATATTTTGCTGGTCTCTCATTGGGTGCTTAAATGTTTAGGAGTGTGATTTCTTCCTGTTGAACATACCCTGGATTATTACAAACTGTTTTTCTTTATCCCTTATAAATTTTTCTAGTCTTATTTGTTTGCCACTTGATATTAATATGGCCACTCCTGCTTTTTTTAAGGGAGATGTTTGCTTGGATGATTTTCATCCAACGTTGGAATTTTAGTTTTTGTTTGTTCTGACTATATAGTTTTTTTCTTGTAGGCAACAGAATGTTGGATTCAGCTTTAAATTCATTTTGCAACTTGGTGTCTCCTAAAATGGTGCATTTATTCCATTGATATTGAGATAAATAATTGAAATGGGATTTATTATTATCTTTATGTAGGACATGGTGTGTCTTTGGTCTGTCTATTCTTTTTTATATATATTTTATTTAAACACCTTGATTACATACATGATTGTGTTTGGGTTTCAGTCATGTATAGAATACCACCCATCACCAGTGCAACATTCCCATCACCAATGTCCCAAATCCCTCCCCCACTCTACTCCCACCTGTACTCTAGACAGGCTTTCTATTTCCCTTATACATTCTCATTATTAGGATAGTTCCAAATGGAGTTATTTCTCTAACCAAACTCATCCCTGTTTGTGGTGAGCTTCATGAGGTGAGCTGTAACCTCTAGGTCTGTCTATTCTTTAAATAGACCTTTCCGTTTTTCATTTAAGGCTGGTTTTGAGTCTCTAATGTTTCTGAAATGTTGTTTATCCATGAAGCTAAGTATAATTCCTTCAAACTTGAACATGAGTCTAGCTGTGTGCAGTATTCCAGGCATGTATGTTTTCTTCTGTGTGCCACGAGGAGCTGTTCTGTCTGTCTTGCTGCATGGCAGCTTCACAGAGCAAAGTCAAAATTTCAAAATGTCTTCCATGTGCCAAAGCATAAGACAGGAATCCTCCTGATATATTTTTCCTCCTGATATTTTTAAGGTCAACATTTATTTGCAAACTTCAGGTTTCACATGTTAATCCTGGAAGATGATATTGCAATAATTATACTACCATCATAAATAAATATATAAATAAATAAGTAAATTGTAGCTCCCTTCTTCAACAATTTCATAATCTGATGAAGTGTGTAACAGTGTTTAATATCATTTAGTCTTTATATACTCATAGAAACTCTTACTTATTTCAGTGTATTCAACATAGTGTAAGTTATAGTCCAGTGGCCAATTTGTTAGCATGAAGTAATTTAGGTTTGTAATGAGGAAATACTTTAAGAAAAGTAAATTATAAGCTTCAAGAGAAGAAATGAAAGAACACACTATCTGATAATTTGATTATAAAAATTTGAGAAACAATATTTATTGAAAGTGGAAAAAGCAAGTGGAGTACAAATGAGCATTGCTTCTTCAAATACAGACAGAACAGAAAATTTGGGCAAATCAGAGTTTAAAGAGATTATAGACAACCACTATATATTATAGGACAACCACTACATTTGTGCAACAAAAGCACAACATATTTAGTATCCACAAAATTTTCAAAATTTTATTTATTAAGGCATATTTTAAACAATTGATTTATTACCATTTTGCTCTTAAACCTTCATATAGATGTCTCTAGAATTACCTATTTTTAAAATTATTTGTCTACTATATACTACTAAAATTATTTATCTATTATATTCTATTAACGCAGAGAGAGATTGAATGGTATTTTGGGTGGTGGGAATTTATTTTTATAAATAAATCATATTTGCTTCTATTTTTTGTTGAGCATATTGTATTTTATGGGATATACTATGGTCAAATACTATTACTCAATACACAAAAATGCATCTAGTTATATTTGATGCCTCATTTAACTGATATTGATTATAAAAACAAATAATAAATGATAAATTATGCAATGAGCATAATAAACATTTGTTTTAAAAAGCAGAGATAAAAATAAAACTCTGCCAGATTATAAGGCCCGTGAGTACTAACCATAATCAATTCTATTCAGGCACTATCTGTAGAGATTACTTGGCAGTCATGTATCACCACTAACTGCAAGGTTAAAATAAATATGCTTGAGGAAAAAGGCAAGTGTCACAAGTGGGAGTCATTCCAAGTACAAGTAGAAATACAAGGGAGAAAAATCACAATAGGGCCAGAGAATAAGCCTTGTCACAAATTATGTGACAAATGCTGGGTGCCATGTGTACTTAATGTGTAATTAGAAACCTAATTCTGGCCTGCTTTACCTCTCAGGGCTATTAAGAATGTGATGCAGCACACAGGTGTTAAAGACCTTAAAATGTTAAACACCATATAAATGGAAAGAACGATTATTAAAATGTACGTTTAACTACAAGGAGAAATGCCACTAGTAGAAAGACATGTAGAATGGTTATCTTAAAGTGTGTCACTATGGAGAATGAACAAAAGATAATTTATTAAACTCAATTATTCCCAAAATTACAGCCATTGCTACCTACAGTACCTTTATTTCAAAAGGAGCATAATCAGTCATTAGCAAACAATTTGAAGCAACTACAAGGAAATCATGAGACCTTGTGGTAAAGTCATTATGTATCATATCCGATTGTATTTTTCCAAGTGAATGGTTAAATAGCTTCTTAATATCCCTTTGCCACAAATAATCGAAGGACACTGAGTCAAAACTACAATTCACAAGTGAGGAAATCTATATTTATCTTTCAATATCATATGCTATATGAAATGATGATTTATACCCAGTCCATATTGACTGGATTGCCTTCTGAGTATGTCATGCTGTCTATAGAAATAACAGGTGCATTTTTGTTTGCACATTGTCTCATTGAGTCAGAACCTCCTTTAGAATAGAACCCCATGAGTATCTCTCTGTGGTACAAAAATTAGCAAAATGGCCAAAGGCACTCAAAAATTCTTTCCACAAAATATTCCAAAAACTTCATTCATATTCGATAAATATTTCTAAGATATCAACTATCTTAGGTAAATACAATGAATAATCACCTCACACAAACATACCTTAGGAAATTTACGAGCTATAAAAGCAATTACCCAGGCAATTATATCAGTGTGTTAAGATAATACTTATTTTTATTAACTACCACCATTAGAAGTCCTTATAATCTTTCAATCTTAAGTCCTTCACCTCTCCCCAAATATCATATATCTACATATTATCTACCTAACTATATAAATATTTGGATGTAAGTTCTTAAAGAGGATAAAGTGGAAAAAATAAAAAAATTTGCTTGCATATTCAAATTATTTATTAAAAACTAAAATAAAGGTGCCAGAGTGGTGGCGCTAGAGGTGTGATACCTGCCTTGCCCGTGCTAGCCTAGGATGGACCTAGGTTCGATCCCCCAGCCTCCCATATGGTTCCCCAAGCCAGGCAAGATTTCAGAGCTCATAGCCAGGAGTAAAACCTGAGCATCACCTGGTATGGCCCAAAAAACAAAACAAACAAATAAACAAAAAAACCCAACTAAAATAAAATACTTAAAAAAACTACTATATTATCTAGTTTGCCTCTTCTTATTCATTAATTCATTTAAAATTATTTATGGTGACACACCATCTGTTCTTTGTAATGACTCTTACTACTGACCCTGCATTCATGGATCACTTCTTTCAGGTCTAGGATACCATATGCCATACCTGCCATGAGAGCTGGTTGGCTACTTACTAGGAGAACTATTCTTACATCTTTTACCTTAGTTCCCAATTTACATTTTAATATCCCAATCAAAACTACATTTAAAATTAACAAAAATACAGGAAAAGTGAACAAAGATATCAAGAACACACACTCCAGAACTGAGTCAATAAAGAACTCTGAGATTTGTTCCATAGGTATATTGAACAAATAGTTCCAGAAAACAAAGTGATAATGTCAACTCCATAGCAAATGTTATGTCTATAAACCCAATGGTCTTTCTGTTCAATGATACATTTCTTTCTTTATTTCTTTGCATTTAATGATTTCCATCAGCCAACTACAGAAAGGAGTCTTTTTGGTGATTAATCCAGTGACACTCATACAGTTCATAGGAACTCTAACGGGTTCTGGGTTCAGAAGTGACTCATGTGTTTGGGATACTGGATAAAGGTATCCAATGAGGTCAGCTTCATAGAAACAAAAATACCATACACCCTAGGCCTAGAGAATCCCTTTGCCTTGTATTTTATCCATTTTTAATCACCCAGATTATTCAAACCCCTAGCACCTTATATTTCTCATATGGACAAGACTGCTTTCCAAAAGCCAGTATAGAGTATGAAGCACTATAACCAAGACAAAAAGTAATTTTTATGCTAAGAAAAATGTCATCACAGATCAAGGAAGATGGCTTTATCAGAGTTATATAAGCATCTTTTACTAAGCTGAATCAAAGGGAATACCATTGCTCATGGGATATGAAAGTCTTTTAGAATCAATATTCTGTAGGATGGAATTTTCACTATTAAAATGTATTCTGTTGTTAAACAAAATTTCAAAACTTTATATTGTAAGTACCTTATTGCATGGCTTAAGAATTTATATACAAGGGCCAGAAAGATAGCATGGAGATAAGGTATTTGCTTTGCATGCAGAAGGATGGTATTTTGAATCCCGGCATCCCATAGGGTACCCCAACCTGCCAGGAGTTATTTCTAAGCATAGAGCCAGGAGTAATCCTTGAGTACAGTCGAGTGTGACCAAAAAACAAACAGACAAGAATTTCGATACATATATGTATATTTGAAAATTTTAAATTTCCTTTGGTTTAGTGAATTCTAGAATTATTTTTCAGGAATACTATTCTCACTAATGCTGCATAATAGAGTTTAAAAACTTGTTTATCATCAAATCACATTACAGTTATACGAGTTAAACATTAAGCTAAATACATATTTACAGATATAATTATATTATATGTTATAAGTTCTAATATTGCATATTACATAAAATACACATACCAGTGGTGCTCATACTCTGCACACAGGGATATATTCTGGCAAGCTCAGGAGACCATAGATGGTGCCAAGGATCAAGCTGGGTCAACTGTATGCAAGCATCTGATGTATAATGGCTCTGATCTAAACACAATACAATTCTTAATAGGTACCATGACCAACTAATTAGAGGGTCAAGGAACATCAATCATTTTAGTCAATGCAGATTTTGGGATTTAAATGGCTTTTAAACATGATCTTAAAAATAAGAGTTTTGTCTAGATTTTTTTTGTATTTTTTGGGTTTTTTTGGGGGGGGAGAATGAGAGGGAGCTATATTTTATTTTATTTTTAAACTTTTGGAGTTATGTAAAGAAAGAGAAGAATTAGGCTAGTAAGAAAAGGTTAGTATAGTTATGAGGATATTATTACATGAGAGAAAGAGTAGCTGTTTTGGGATACATAATAAAAAATGGATATATAATGGATATAACAAAATAGCAAGATGGAAGAGACTAGGAATATGTAGGGAAAATATAATTCCTAGAATAAGCTTGATTTTTCATAAAATGATGATAAAATAGCTTTATAAGCAAATTAGTAACAGTTTTATAGCTTGTGCTACCTTCAACTAAATGTCTATCTTTTGATGTTGTTGTTGTTGTTGTTCGTCTTTTGGGTCACATGTGGCATCCCTCAGAGGTTACTCCTGGCACTTCACTCAGAAATTGCTCTTGACTGGGTGGACCATTTGGGATGCTAGGGCTCAAACCCGCATTCAACCTGTGTCAGCTGTGTGTAAGGCAATTACTCTACCTCTTTACCCCAAATGTCAATGGAAATATTCTTACTTTTCTTTAATAAGCAATATAAAGTCCCCCTTTCCATTGAAAGTTCTGAAACAAGGAAAAATAAAATAAAACCTTACTATTGACACTGATCTACTTCTGCATGCCTGCTTGTACAGGGTTAATTCTAGCTCTGTTCTGCAGGGTAAACTTTAGCCAGATATAACTTCAGTTTCATCCAACAAAGAATCTTTGCTACTCTTATTCAATGTCTCTGAGGATATCTTCTATTCTCATCAACTCTCTCTGTGTGATTCTCAGCATTTCTGCACTTTTCAATTATTTCACATTTTTAAGAATTTTCACCAGACAAGAATGTCTAGCTCTTGTATTTTACTTAATAATAGTTAGTCTTAGACCATGAGTATGTCTAAATGTTTTGCATAATTGATTTTATCTTCCTAGGACTTCCATAAAGTACACATGAATTTTTCCATTGTGCCAATAATAAAGGAAAATATAATAGAGTGACCCCAGTCTTGATTGTCACTTTATAAAGATTGCACGTAGTTTTATTTCTCTGGAAACAATATATTCATTATCTCTATGTAAAATGCAATGTTACTCTTAAAATAGTATATATATGTACATATATATAGATTTCTAGGTATAGGTATTTATATGTTTCAAAGAGTTTGAGAATGTAAATTTAATCTTACAAAAGATTAGAGGCCATTCAATGTCAGCCAAATATGATTTGTGTTCGTAAATTTGGAATTGTTTAAATTTAGTTTATTTTATTGATTAGGCACTATTGAAAATATTAAATTGTACCTTTTAATAAAGGATATTTATGATAGACACTGTATCAAACAGCAAATATAGTTACTGTAATAGTAATGCTGTTATAGTAATTGTACTCTACAAAAGCCATTTTCCTAAAAAATTTTTTTGAACATATATTGTAATTTCCTTTTTAACTTTATGGCAGATAATTTTGTTTAATAAAAATGTACAAGTCTAAATTTAGTCACAATTTTTCAGAATAACTTTCACAATAATAATTATACATAAAATTGTTATTAAATCTTAGATTAGATATACAGAATAAACCCAAAAGTAATAAATGTAAAAGAGGGAAAAGTACATGTTTATGGGAGGGATTAAATTCACAAAGGTAAGTAGAATAAAAACATACTAATTTTTTGGCTCTTTCTAGAACATGACAAATTAGGAAAGCTAAAAAATAGCTCCAAATTTTAATTTTTAAATAAACTAAAAGAAATGATAATGATTCCTACTACATTTATAACTGTGAAAATGTTATAACTACTTAATAATTATACAGTATGGAAAAAATGAAGCATGAGCCATATTGACTACCATCATTATTACTAATGGACCTGAAAATAGGGATATGAACACTTAACACAATGTTTAAAAATATACTGCTGAAATGTTGATGATAAGATATTAAATATATGAAAATCCATAGTTAATGAACTATACAAATATGTCTGGCAATATCCTGATTCTAATCAGAGGACAGTAATAATAAAAATCTCATAAAATAGCCTTTCCTTTTTTTCAAGGACAAAATAAAATCTCAGTTTTCAGACTTTAGATAAAGGTATGGTAGTGTTACTGAGATCTGGACGATGGAATATAAAGAAGAAATATGTAAGTTATTTTCAAATGTATATTCAAACTCTCCAAAGGAAATTGGATTCTTTAGATATTAGTCAAATGCCTAAATATCTACTGGAAGTCTTTATTCACAGTGAAAAGCTATG
>PVKC010004488.1:0-34575 GCA_004027635.1 Crocidura indochinensis | reverse complement strand
TCCTCAAACTACGGCCTGTGGGCCACATATTGTATTTGTTCCCATTTTGTTTCTTCACATCAAAATAAGATGTATGCAGTGTGCATAGAAATTTGTTCGTAATTTTTGTTTTTTACTATAGTCTGGCCCCTCCAATGGTCTGAGGGACAGTGAACTGGGCCCCTGTTTAAAAAGTTGGAGGGCCCCTGCTAAGGTATTTGAGTTTGTGTGACATTAATGTGAACAGTGTGATTTTATTAATGTTCATTCATTCTGTATCATTATTGGTGTATAAGAAGGCCATTGATTTTTGTGCATTAATTTTGTAGCTGCCACTTTGATATATGAGTCTATTGTTTCTAGAAGCTTTTTGGTAGAGTCTTTAGGGTTTTCTAGATATAGTATCATGTCATCTGCAAACAGTGAGAGCTTGACTTCATCTTTTCCTATCAGGATGCCCTTGATATCTTTTTCTTTTTTCTTTTTTTGTTGTTTTTGGGCCACACCCAGTGAGCTCAGGGGTTACTACTGGCTATGCGCTCAGAAGTCGCTCCTGGCAGGCACAGGGGACCATATGAGAACCGGGGGATCGAACCGTGGTCCGTCCAAGGCTAGTGCGGTTAAGGAAGGAACCTTACCTGCAGCGCCACCTTCCGGCCCCCTTGATATCTTTTTCTTTCCTAATCTCTATGGCAAGAACTTCCAGCACAATGTTGAATAGGAGTGGTGAGAAAGGGCAGTCTTGTCTTATAATGGATTTTAAACAAAATGCTTTTAGTTTATCATCATAAGAATAATAATGCCATTGGCTTATGGTAAATGGCATTGACTATATCGAGAAAAGTTCCTTCCATTCATATGTTGATGAGAGTTTTTATCAAGAATGGATATTGAACCTTATAACACGTTTTCTCTGTATCTATTGATATGATCATAAGGTTTTATTTTTCTTTGTTGATATGGTGTATTATGTTGATTGTTTTATGTATGTTAAACCATCATTGCATTCCTGGAATGAATCCTACTTGGTCGTGATGTGTGATGTATGACCTTCTTGATGAGACATGGGATCCTATTGCCAGAATTTTGTTGAGGATCTTTGCATCTGTGTTCATCAGGAATATTGGTTTGTAGTTTTCTTTTCTTGCTACATCTCTGTCTTGTTTTGGTATCAAGGTTATATATATCAAGTATATATATATATACTATATATATATATATATATACTAATATATATATATATATACTAATATATATATATATATATATATATATATATATATATATACTAATCCACTTTCTTCTATGACTCTTTACAGAGTTTTATATTCTTTTTGGGTTCCAACCTGGTTGACCTATCAAGGGGTGACAGGATGTGTTGAGGTCTCCTACTATTATCATATTGCTATTAATATCTTCTTTCAGATTTGTCAATAATTGTATTAAATATTTCACTGGTCCCTTATTGGGTGCATATTTGTTTAGGAGAGTGATTTTGTCCTGCTGTATATATCCTTTGATTAGTACAAAATCAACATCTTTGTCTCATAACTTTCTGAGTGTAAAGTTTGTGCCATCTGCTATTAATATGGCCACTCCAGCTTTTTTAAGGGAGTTGTTTGCTTGGATGATTCTCCTCCAGCCTTTTATTTTGAGTCTATGCCTGTTCTGATTATTTAGGTGTGTTTCTTGTATGCATCAGATGTTGGATTCAGTTTTTTGATTCATTTTTACCACTCTGTGTCTCTTAACTGGTGCATTTAGTCCACTGACATTGAGAGAGATTATTTTCATGGAATTTGATGTCATTTTTGTGTAGCAGTTTGTTGTGTCTGTTGGTCTGTATTGTTTTAAAGAAGACCTTGCAGTTTTATTTTAAGGTTGGTTTTGAGTCGGTAAAGTTTCTGAGATGTTGTTTATCCATAAAGCAATGTATACTTCCTTCAAACTGAAAGTGAATCTGGCTGAGTGCAGTATTTTAGGTGAAGCATTCATTTCATTGAATCTTGTCAATATATCCCATCAATGCCTTCTGGCCTAGAGGGTTTCTTGTGACAGATCTGCTGTAAATCTTAAGAACATTCCTTTCAATGTAATTTCCCTTTTGATCTTCCAGCTTTTAATATTCTATCCCTATTGTGGGATTGGTCATATGACTAGGATGTGTTTTGGGGTACTTTTCTTAATGAGATTTGATGGGACTAAGTTCTCTGGGGTCTTCCTTAGCATCCTCATGCAGAATATCAGGAAACCAAGAACAGAGGAATGCAGAGTCTTTTTAAAAGCACCAGGCAGGAGTCTGGTACCACCTTATGGGATGGAACTGCCTACCTGGCCAGTGTACCTTGATGGGATGCAGTTCTCTGGGCTCTTCTTTAGCAACCTCATGCAAGGAAGCCAAGAATAGAGGAATGCAGAGACTTTTTCAAAGTACTGGGCAGGAGTCTGGTACTATCTTGTGGACTGGGACCACCTACCTGGCTGGCAAACCTTGATGGGATTAAGTTCTATGGGGTCTTTCTGAGCAGCCTCACACAAGGGATCAGGAAAACTCTTTTTTTCAGTCATTTATTCTTGAATTGGGATTGGTGCTAACATCATTTGGGGCAGGGGATGCAACACCCGGTGGTACCCAGTTGTTACTATTGGCTTTCTGCTTAGAGTCACTTCGGCAGGGTCAGAGGATCATATGGGATGCCAGGAAATGACCTGGGGTTCATCCCAGGTCAGCCATGTGCAAGACAAACTTCTGCTGTGTTGTCACTCCGGCCCCATGGTGCTAATATCTTATGCCTGAAACCCAATAATAAATAAATTTAAAATGTCACAGTGACTGAGTAAACAATTAGAAATAAAAACAAAAGAAGTGTTCTTCAAAAGAGTAAACAGATTTGTTTACCAGCAAATATAACTCTCTATATACAAATTTGTAGACCTCTCTTCTGAATCACAGAATAAGAATTTTTCATTTTTATTTCATTGAAACAGTTGTGATCAACAGAGAATAAAATAACATTTTCATTGTGTAGACCACTAGCTTTTATATTTATAGATGTTCTTTAGTCTGTTTTATTTCTGTGTTCTAGTTATATAAGAATTACTTGCAGATATATTTCTTGGTGAATGTAGAGAGACTTTGAAAAAATTATCATGATTTATATAGGAGGTTAACATGAATAGACCAATTCTCTCTCTACCTTTTCTATAATATTGAATAAAATAAAAAGAAGAATAATACTTTGCAGGAAACAGAAATCACATGAAATTTAATTAGCTACTAGTGCTGGTTCACAGCATGAAAAATTAAAAACCACTGTTCTAGATTTTTATTGTGTACATAAATAACTACTTTTGAACATCATTTATCTTCATTGTCTTTATTGTTCATGATTTTTCTGTTAAGTATCAAAACTGAGTTATCAAAACCATGTATGGCCTGCTAAAACCCAAGTATTTGGTCTATTGCCTTTTATGGAAAGTTGACATTAATAGAAGAGAATATTAATGATTTATTTTATAAGATATTAATTTGGCAGAAATTGTGTTATAAAAACTATAATCTAAAGCAGGGGTCCTCAAACTTTTTAAACAGGGGGCCAGTTCACTGTCCCTCAGATCGTTGGAGACCAGACTATAGTAAAAACAAAAACTATGAACAAATTCCTATGCACACTGCATATATCTTATTTTGAAGTGAAGAAACAAAATGGGAACGAATACAGTATGTGGCCCACGGGCCGTAGTTTGAGGACCACTTATCTAAAGAATCTTAATGCTATGGGAAATTAGCCAAATCTTGCATAATAAAAGATAATAATATAATAAGACTCTACATGTTAACCTAAATAAAGAACCCCATAAAATTATAGGCAACTTAGCATTTGGATACATAAAAGTCTCATTGGATTTCTAGTTAACAATAAGTACCAATATATGTAAATTGTGCATCTGTGACTATTAGAATAAAATGTCATATGGATGCATAAAATGAAATAAATAAATAAAAATTATTTATAGCTTATAAGATAAGGGATGCTATAGTGATTAAAAAAAGTATCTTGGTTTATGGTGTCCTACTTTCAAAATGAAATGAATCTTCAAAATGTTTAAGGAAAGTTGTTTGTATAATCAATGGATACCAGATCATGCCAAATGATAAATGACTTGGCTTTAGGAAGGAAAGACTCTGAAGGTAAACATAGGCACATAGCAAAAGACATTTTTCAAATATTAAATAAATGTCATGTGGGGAAAAGATTTAGTTTACTTTGCATGAGATAAGGCCAAGTGGAGAATACAGGCATATTGATCTCAATATAAATAAGTACTCAAAATAATCATTTTCATAAAAAGATTTATCTTCCTGCCAAGGTGACTTTATTTACATAAAAAGCATTGTTAAAGGCTAGATATTATTGATACAACTCAATGATCAGAAGTAATTTTTGATTAAATTGCATGTAGGCTTTATTGCAATATTAAGCCGCAGATAATAATTCTGTAATGTAGTGCATATATTTTATATTTATTGTGGATTTGTTGATTACTGATTATTTGTACTACAATTGTATATAATTGTGAAATATACAAAGGTCAATTCCTAGCACCACATATGGTCTCCAAGCCTACCAGGAATAATATCTGGGCACAGAACCAAGATTTTATTTGAAAAAAAAAAAGGAGGGGGGAGTACCAGTATTTTGAAAGACAAATAATGGGATGCAATATACAGATATGTATTTTATAATTCATTACAATAACTTGAAGAGTAGTATTCAAAAAGTCATAAAATAATTATATGAAGAATCAGGCTATGAATATTTTGTAGAGAAAAAAAATTTCAATTGCACAAAATTCCTGCTGCTTGCTTACTGAAATCTCCACACACTAGACTATCACACCACAGTATCACACTGACTATCCCGACTTTAACTTTTTACATGGTATGATCTGAACTTCTAAATATTGGTAAGGAAAAGAGATCATAGACTTCTAAAGTGTCCATAACATGACAAAGGTTAAAAGCTTCTCAATATTTACCTCACAACTGGGGAACAAGGTGAATACCCTGACATGCTATCCCTTGACCACTTTTACTGTTATTTTTTTGGAAGAGAGACCCTTGCCATATATACTTAGAAGATTCATAAGAAAAGTACCAGTGAGTGGCATCCATTCATATAATGGTTTGTCTTACATAGCTTGCATTCATAATTTTTATTTCCTTGAGTTTTATTTTGTTTAAAAGCTAGTCATAACTACAATCAGTTATTAAAACTCATCAGAGTAAAACATTTTATCTGTCTACTAAAAATAATCTTGAGTTTTTTTTACTAGAATGAGGGTCTATATTTTATTTCTTTGAATGACAAGCATTTTCCAAGGGTATAAATTGAGTTTTGTACATAAATTTCCTAAGCAGTATTATATTTTACTGGCACTCTAGACTTGAGGTCTGATGTTCAATAAAGAAAAGTTTTTCAGAGTAAAGATGAGGTTTTAAAAGGTTTATGTTTGCCTATTAGACATTAACTTAAGTAGAAATTAGTAATATCCTGTGAAACAAATAATGCTACTTATGTCATGTTTTTGTGATGATGAGTTTAATTTTAATGTTTAATGTATTTAACTTAAAAAGTATAAATGTATTAATTACATTAAAATAATCATGGTGCCGAAATAAAGATATTATTTAAAATGTTTTCAGCTTAAATAAAATAAAAATATATGCTTGTGTGTCCTATAATAACAATATCATAAGTTCTCTAAAAATCCTTTACACAGATACCCCAAACACAATGTCCCATCTGTAGTTCACCAAAAACTCTTACCACATTTGTTTTATTCAATGAGCAATGTTTAATTTTTTAAATAATACTAGTATCTTGATGTAGATTGGGTATGGTTTCTGTTTTCATTGACTTTGGATTTTGTATTCAAGTCTGATTATTTTTTATTTCCACCAAATGAACATATGGCTGTCTGGTCGTGGTCCCATCCATTTTTCTCCCTCCAATTATGATGCTGATCAAGGTGATTCCAGTAATATGGCTCTAATGGAGATATAAGAAGGGATATGGGGGTAGTCCATTTAGATGCTGTAAGTATCCCTTTGGAAGAAGAAAGGGGAAAGAAGAAAAAAGTAACGAAACAAAACAGGAAAAGACAAGAAAAATCAACACAAAACAAAAAACGAATAACAGAGTAAAAACAAAAGTACAAAAAGAATTAAAAAAAATAGTAATCCTAAAACTAAAACATTAGCTACGAAGAAACAAACAATCCAAAAAAATTAAAACAAAAATGAAAGTAAAACAAGGAAAAAAGAAAACAAGACTAAAACAACAACAAAGGGACTGGTGACGTGGTGCTAGAGGTAAGGTGTCTGCCTTGCAAGCGCTAGCCAAGAAAGGACCGCGTTTCAATCCCCCGGTATCCCATATGATTCCCCCAAGCCAGGGGCAATTTCTGGGTGCTTAGCCAGGATTAACCTATGAGCATCAAACGGTGTGGCCCCCTAAAAAAAACAAGCAAACAAACAACAATAACAACAACAAAAAGGACCAGCAACTTCTTAAGAAAGGATTGTGTGGTGTTTTTTTTTTTTCACATAGGCAGAGTAAACATTGGAGAAATTAGAACGGGAATTCCCTTGACCTAAGAAATACATGGTTTCTCCTCCCTTGAAGCATACTGTCATGGGAACAACTACAGGCTCCATGCTCACTCTTTTACGTACTCCGAGGTCTTTTTATGGTGCCAGAAGACTTTCTGCTCAGTTGTGGGTGATGACATCCCACCTCTGTAGCTGAAGACCTTGCTATTTGTGTAGGTCATAAGGCGAAAGCTAGGAGAAAGTTTATCTTTATGGTTCTAGGGGCTCTGTTCCATCACTGTTGTAATCAGTCTTCTGTGATTAGTGGACTTGTTTTTTGTTCAGGTCTTAGGTCAGATCCTAGACTATAGTTTTCGATTTTTGCGGGGGCCACACACAGAGGTGTTCAGGGGTTACTTCTACTTCTGAATTCAGAAATTGCTCCTGGCTCAGGGAACCATATTGGATGCCAGGATCGAACCCACATTCATCCTTGATCAACCACTTGCAAGGCAAATGTCCTACCACTATGCTACCACTCTTACCCCACAGAAGAAATTTTTTAAAATAAAAAATTATTCAGAGGAATTGACAATTATATTATTGCTAATATAATATATCACATATTATTATGATATAATTAAATATAAATATAGCACATTTTTTCTAATTTAATATTATTACATTATAATATAATAAATAATGCTATATAATTTATGTATTGTGACATAATATATATGATGTATATAATTTGTGTAAGACTCTTCAGCTTTCCTTATCGCATTTAAGTTTCACAACAACACAGTAACATCAAAATAGACAATATATGCTCCCTGTTTTTATGTATGAGGAAACTTGGCTTACTCATGAGTTTAGGGTTCCCTGCCAGAATATTGTTGGACTGGCTTCAGTGAGAAGACTGTACATCAGATGCTGGGAGTTCAGGATCAAGGTGATAGCCTATGCTGCTACCTGCTGAGACTCTGTGTCCTAGTCAGCTCACTCTCTCTGAGTTCTCACACTGTAGTGAAAGCTTGAGTTTTGGGGCTTTCTTTTTCTCCTTGGAAGGACTCCAATCCCACCATGTGAGTCTGATCTCTCCCTGGCCCTAATTATCTAATTATTATATTACCTAATTACCTAATTATTATTTTAAATAATAATACAATTATAACTCCTCCAAATATCAGTACAATGGGAGATACTAGCCTTAGCACATGAATTTTGGGAAGACAAAATACTTTGCCTTTTGGAGTTTCAATGATCTGCCTAATGTTCTAGAGCAAGTAGTAAAAGATAGAATAAGCTTCTGTAATTCTCAATTTTCCTTTTTTTTTTAAATCAACCTTAGCACAGGTCCCCTTTCAAGCAGTTGTGTCCTCTCCTGGACTATTTATTCTGGGCCTAATGATCTGCTCTCCACATATAGAAGCAGTAACTCCTTTCAGTTTTCTTCTCGTTATATTAGTCTTAATTCCACTTATGGAAAAAAATTGAAAGTCTATTCCATAGTTCTCAAGGCTTCAAAACATCAGCTGGTTGTGCTTTTGAGTCCAATCCTTCTGCCTTCCATAATCTCCTTGTTCTATCTTTGCATCGTCATTTCTTCTCCCCATTTTTTGATGGGGTTACCTTTGTTTTTGTTGTTAGTTCCATCAATGATTTGTATATTTTAGATATCAACCCCTTATTGGATGGGTGTTGGGTGAACAGTTTCTTCCATTCAGTGGGTAGTTTTGGGACCTAGTCACTGACTCCCATTTTAGGTGCAGAAGCTCCTCAGTTTAGCATAGGCCCATTTATCTTTGCTTCCACATGCTTAGGCAGTGGTGTTTTCTCTTTGAAGTACTTTCAATGTCATGGAGTGTTTTGCCTATGTTTGCAGCTAAAAATCCTAAAGATACACTAAAAAAGCTTCTAGAAACAATAGATTTGTATAGTAAACTATCAGGCTACAAAATTAAAATGCCAAAATTCATGACCTTTTTATATACAAATAATGAAAGATAAGAAATATTTAAAATATTTAAAAATACAATCTCATTTATAATTTGCCACAGAAAATCAAGTATCTTGGAATCAAATAAATAAAGTGATGAAAGACCTGTAAATAATGGCCTACAAAAATACTGCTTTAAGAAATAACAGGACACAAGAAAATGGAGAAATAAATCCTGCTCATGAATTGATGGGGGGATTAGCATAAATAAACTGCAGTACTTCCTAAAGTATTGTATTTATTTAATGCAACCCCTATAAGAAAACTCATGACATTTTTCAAAGAGGTTGATCAAACAATCCTGAAATTTATTTGAAAGAATAAACACCCACAAATAGCCAAAGAAATCCTTAGGAACAAGTATTTGGGAGGAATCATTTTCCTAAACTTTAAATTGTACCATAAAGTAATAGCCATTAAAACAGCATGGTATGTGAGCAAAGACAGACCTTTAGATCAATGGAATAGACTTGAGAAACTGACCCCAGGCATATAATCAATTAATCTTTGATAAAGATGTAAGAACACAAAGTGGAACAAGGAAAGCCTCCTCAATAATGGTATGAAGATAACTGGTCAACCAATTCCAATAAAGCAAATTCAGACCTCTTTAAAACCATCCAAAAGGATCAAATCAAAATGTATTAAAAACCTTGATATTAGATCTGAAATTATGAGTAAATATAGGCAAAATATTCCATACACAGTTTCTAGGCAATTAAAATAGAAAGCAGTTCATATGATCAGAAAAGGGAAACATGGTTTAAAAAACAGTTTTATGAGTGTCAAATGCATCAGATATTGAACTAAGTAATTTCATCTGCAATTCTAAGAGGTAATTATTAGCATCGATTTACAGAGAATAAATAACAGGAGAATTAAATCTCTGGGTCACTGGCAGAGTCTATATTTAAATCCTTTCTTTTCTGTGGAGGGAACATCCTTACTTAGAAGATGCTGAACTGGGACATTGGATGCAGTACTTCTTTCCATTTTCTTTAGTATGTTTTGAAAATAGAAGGATGACTTTACCTCAGATACTAGTGAAGATTTCTAAAATGCTTCAAACACTTTGTGCTATGCCTTTGAACTTCTGTTTACTATGAGAATGTTAAAAGTAAAATAAAAACTAGAAATCTCTGGGATTTGAAAAATCTGTTAAAAATTACTACATCTATGGGGCTGAGTGATAGCACAGTGGTACAATGGTAGGGAAATTGCCTTGCAGACCCAGAATAGACTCACTTTTGATCTTTGGCACCCCACATAGTCCTCTGAGACTGCCAGAAACTATTTCTGAGCATAGATCCAGGAGTAACCCCTGAATGCCCCCCAAGTGTGGTTCAAATACAAAAAAAATACTATATCTAATGTATTCTTCAAGGAGGTATGGGGTGTAGATATGAATAACCCAATCGTATGGAAAGGCTAGGAGGATATGGTTAGAAGATCCTTTTTTCCCCCCAGATTCCAAAGAAAGGTAAGCAGCAGATGTGCACAGAATCAAATTAGCAGTTCTGAGCCAGGCTATTTAAATTATTTTTAGGCAGGAGACACACTGTATACACCAGGTTTTAGATGTGAGTAATTAATATGAAATGTTACCTCTCTCTTTGACTTTAGTCACGTTGCATTTTTCTTATATTTCTTCTATCACGATTCTATTTCTATTATCTATGTGGTCTCTTTTCATACAGATTTTATTTTGTTTTGAACATTTTATTACTATATTCCCAAAAATGTGCCCCTAAAAGTTGATGGTGATAATGGCAGCCATTTCCAATTGTCACTGAGAAGAAACTCTATCACTTACCTGATGTCCCTATCTGACTGCCCCCATCTGAACTCCTCTTGTGTCATAGGTCAGTGGTGGTATTTAGATTAAGGAGTACCTGCATAGGAAATTAAGACAAGCTGCTATAATGTTTTTCTTTTGTCCTTTGCTTATGACTAATCTAAGACACAAGCTTTTTGTGTATTCATGTCACTCACTCACCATTACTAGAAAATATAAAATAAATAAATTTTCTGACATTTAACAGGATGTAATGCATTAAATCAGACCACCTCAAAGCTTTAGTAATTGCCAGATTTTGAAAGTTGTTTAGAATCTACATGTCTCCTTCTTTACTGATGTCAATCATGCAATGAATTTGTACATTTTAAACTGTGAGATCATGTGTCATAAACTGTGACAACTTGTGATTATATAGTAATTCCTTCAGAGACTGTTTCATTCAGTGGTATTAGCCATAGAAAGCACCCCACTCTTCATTCAGTTTGATTTGGTAATAACTCTGTCATGTTGAGAGAAAATACAGAGCATGAAATAGAAAATGGAATCTAAGAACCACTCCTCCTGAAGTCCAGTAAACAGTTTCTTCAGCAATCAGGCAGCAACCATCCAGCAGAGTGGTAGAGTCACATGACCTCCCCCACCCCAACTCTTTAGCCCAGTGAATTATATACTCTCTGGAGCAACCATCGCATTGAGGGTATCACAAGGGGCAGGCTTCTGATAATTGACATCTTCCTCCTTAAAGAGACAGAAACACCCCTTCTTTATTAATAATTTTTATTTTGACCAAAGTGGACTACAAACCTTTCACAGTAGTATTTTAGGTACATAGGGATATTGAATCAGGGCCATTCCCACCACCAGTGCTGTCCTCCCTCCACTCCTGTTCCCAGCATGCATTTCATAACCCCCCCTTTGCACCCCGGGCTGCTAGTATAAGTGGTCCCTTCTGTGTCTCGCTCGTTGTAGATTGGGTATTGATTCTGTTGTAGTTGTCTTTGGATTTGATGTTTAATCTAATCATTTTTTATTTCTACTCAATGTTCATATGACTGTTTGGTCTTGGTGCCCTCCATTATTACCCCCTCAATTTGTGAGGCAGAACAAGATGGTTCAACTTATGTGGTTCTGTTTGAAGGTAAGAAAAAAAGGAAAAGAAAATGGGGGCGGGCAAAAAGTCAAACAAGCAAAAAATTGAGTTCTTCTAGAGACTATAAAAATCAGTTTAAGAAAAGAAAGGGAAAAAGGAAAGACAACATAAAAATAATACAAAACAAAATAAGTCCCCCTCCAAAAAAAACAATAAAACCCGGAAAGCACATCAGCACTAAAGACAACAACCAAACTTTAGCCATGGTCCTGAAGGCTGACCAGGGGTCATAAGTATCATGTTTCCTTATACTATGTGACCTTGGTTTCCCATTCCACTTCCTCTGCCCTGGCTTTTTTCCTCTCCAATTCCATTGGCTGACTTTATCTGACCTCTGTTCATTCTCCCAGGAGTCAAGTTTACTCTTTTGAACTTGCTTCCCTCTCCTCCTTCAGGCCTCTACTCAGATTCTACTATATCGGTCAATCCTTCCTTGACTCCCCCATTTTTTTTTTGGTTTTTGGGCCACACCCAGTGATTCTCAGGGGTTACTCCTGGCTATGCACTCAGAAGTCACTCCTGGCTTGGGGGACCATATGGGAAACTGGGGGATCGAACCTTGGTCTGTTCCTAGGCTAGTGCTAGCAAGGCAGGCACCTTACCTCCAGTGCCACCGCCTGGTCCCTTGATTTCCCCATTTTAGCTATTTTTATTTTGGAGCCACACCTGGCAGTGCTCAGGGATAACTTATGACTATGCAAGAAACATCACTTAAGAATCAGCTCAAAGATCAAGCTTAGGTAGGACACATGCAAGGAAAGTTCGCTACCTTGTAAACTATCTCTTAAGGCCCCCATTAATACATAATCAATGAATAATTACTCACTATTCATTCTTTGTATTCAAAATTTTCATAGGATGATATCATAAGAATTTTACTCTGAGTACTTAGAGTATTTTTAATTATAGAACTAAATTTATAGATCAAAGCACAGTGGAGGGGCATTTGTCTTGCATGCTGCCAACCCAGGACCAACCCAGGTTTGATCCCCAGAATTTTACATGGTACCTAAAGCCTGCCAGGAGCATTTCCTGAGTGCAGATCCAGGAGTAAACCCTGAGTACTGCTAGGTATGGGCCTTCCGCCCCCCCCCCCAAAGTAAAGAACTAGAATTAACCCTATGAAGATCAAGACTCAAACAACTTACAGTGAACATAGAGGAATGGATTTCTTTATCAGGGTTGATAAATTGTCTGTTGACAGAATAGTTTCTAGGTCAATTGAACTCTCCTTATTGACTGATAGCCTCTTCTATAAATCTTGATGCATGAGTTACTGAGTTGGACAATAGAACATGGGATCCAGTTTAAGTTCATTTGTCAGAGATTAATTTTTTTAAAACTCAAGAGGAGTAGCAAAAATAGAATAATGCAGAACATAATCATAAGTCAGGTTTCACTAAGCACTTGTTTTTGAGAGTTGTTAGAAAATGTGTCACATTTTGAGTTGCAATTAGAACATGCTTAATTTTCTGGAGTCATTGCAATGACAAAAGCATCAAGATATTCTGTCCAGGGTTCTGGCATAATTTGCTGAGTTAAATGCAGTTAAATGCAGTTCAAAGTACCTTAATATTATTCAAAGTTTCTTATAGATAATGCAATAGTATGAAAAGTAAAATACACTATATCTAGCTTTGTGTGCACTCTGATTAGTGAAAGCTGATTATGACACATTTTTAGTTTCTAAAAATAATATAATATGGCAAGTCTTAAAAATAGACTTGATTATTTCTAGGCAGTAGCTGATGAGAATAAAAGAAATTGTCTTGAATTGATTAAATGTTGATAAGAGTTCTGGGTAATATAGAGAGATATAGCATGTAACTAGATTTCAATAAATTAAGAATCCTTCTAAAAGTCTCTGAGCTTTTCAGTTCTACAATTATAAAACCATTAGAATTATCATCTTTATAATGTCTTTGATGTGTATAAAAGAACTTAAGTTATTTACAATACTTGTTACATTTTTAGTAGATAGTCCTGAAATGCATTTTAACCATGTATTTTAATTAAAGGATGAAAATACATGTCATTATTAGCGAATATAATGGGAAGAAAATTATATCTTGCCTCTTATCTTTAAACTCACTATGACTGGCCTCAGAAAATAATGTAGCTAATGAAAGCTGACTTTAAGGATACTGTGCAATAGAAATCCAGGAAGTCTTCCTTTTTCTGCCTTACCTTCCTCTTTTTGTAATTGAGGTGACCCAGAGGTCACATAAATACATACTTTGGTTATCTACTCACAGTTGTAAAAGTCAGTCTTCTGTAGTTAAAGAGCTTGATTTTTGCACAGATCCTAGGATAAATCCCAAGTTTTTCTTTGTGGTTCCATGACAAATTCTGCTGAGCCGTGGTGGTTGTTGTAGTCAGTCTTCTGTATTTAAAGATATTGGTTCTTGCAGAGCTTTTGGGATGGAACATCTTCTGATTTTATCTCATCATTGGGTGGTGAGGTAGGACAACCTGCCCCATAGATCAAGTTGTTGCTGTTTCCTCATTGTCAGAGTTTCTTATGAACCTAGAAAGCCCCTTCTTATACTTACTACAATTGTTATAATCTCCCAGGCTCCTTCTTTCTTTTGGGCTTAGCCCTTCTCTTTTTTTTTTTCCACCTTCAATGAGCTCAGTATTTTCATTACAACAGGATGTATTCCTCAAACTGGATAATTCATTGTTACTTTTATTATTTCCCCAAACCTGGTGTTTCCCTATTTCCCTACATGCAACACTTCCCAAAAGATATTTCATATGCTTACATCTTGAATTTTATTCTTCTGTAACAGTGTTGACAAGTCAAAGACAAAACCTATTTTATGGGTGTAAAATTCATGCCAACTTATTATTTATGGGGCTCAGTCAATGGTTTATTAAATTGCCTATCTAAAAGACAAATCAATTTGATTAGACCTCAATAATTTTTAATATTAGATCCTGGAGAGAAAATCTTTCTTTGGCCCAGGAAGGGCAGAGTTTTAAAGAAACACATTAAAAAGAAACTTTAAAAAGAAAGGAGAGACAATGCTTTCTCATTATTAGATTATTGTAATGAAACTCAATAACCTATCAGCATTTAAATACCAAATCTTGTCCATATAAATAAGCATAGGAGAATTTGAAGATTTTCTTATTCTATATCACACCAAATTAGCAGTTCTTTATAGTTGGAGGAAAACATGGAACGGGAGATTGTACGATCTTTCCATTGGCTCCTGATACCGAGAGGCACTAATACAATTTACAGAACCACATTGTCATATATCTCATGACACAGACTAAACCTTAATCTCACATCTAAGGTCAATTCAGTGCAATTTGTGAAAGTAGGTCATGAAAGTATATTCATCTAAATTTTCTGTGACTAAGAGCATTTATTTTTATAGATTCTATCTTTTCCACTTGTGTGGTATTTTTCAGTGGCTTGAGTATATGCATTCTAGAAGTTAATATAATATTTATTTCACCATTAATACAGACCATTGCTAAATATGTAGCTAGTACTGGAAATGTCATGCTTATCTCTTCAAGACAGTTTTCATAACTGCACCTAAGACTTCAAAAGTAATCAAAAGATACATAAATGACCCTGATCTTTTAAAAATGGCATATTATAATCAAAATGCTTTTGAAACATAAACATTCACTGAGGAGACTAGCAACTGAAAGCAGTTTCTGACCCTGAAATTGTTCATTGTATTCATAATTTAAAGTCTCACTTCTCAAAGTTATAGCTATTTGAACTTAGGACAGTATTTTTTCTTATTTTTATAATCTTAATTCCTACATAATGAATAGAGGTGCATTGAGTAGTATCACATGATGGAATCAAACAAGTGGTTTTATTTGTTTCTCATTATTCTTTCTCTAGATTATAAACATAGTCAATATTTTACAAGATGCTTGCTAGTTACTTGTCTAGCACTTTCATAAGTTTTATACAAATATAAGTTATTTGGAACGAAGGCAGTAGTACAATGGGTAGGGTGCTTGCCTTACACAAGGCCAATCAGTTTTGGATCCCTAGTACCCTTTATGCTTCCCATGAGCATCTACAGGTATAATCCCTGAGCACCACTGAGTATGGCTCCCAAATAAACAAAATATATGTGTATATGTATATATAAAATCACATATATATTTCTATATATTTGATTCCTCATGACATCACTATAAAAATATTGGTATTATCATCTCAACTGTACAGATGAAGAAATGGACTCTTTGAGTGTCAAATAACTTTCCAGGCTACAAAATTTGTACAAGGAACCAAGGATATGCTCTCTTGTGTTCTTCTTTTAATTACATTTGTGTCCTTTCTAAGTCTGCTGGTAAATTCTCTAAATCATTCACAATGATACACTATGCCAGGAAATCCAGCAAGTCATAGCTGATTACCGGTTATAAAATAAGTGTACTCAGAAATCTTAAAGCAGAGTATTTTCTTCCTTTATGTATTATGTCTGTTTGTATCTATAAATATATTAATAATATAATTACAATTAAACATATAACCAATATTTATTGAGTTTTTTGTCATATTCTAGACATTGTGGTAAATCTTTATACATTCTGTTAAACTTCCAAAGTTATATGATTTTGCTGTTATTATTGACAGCTCATAAATGAGGAAAGTGAGAGAATTTAAATAATTTTTCATGATCATGAAATAAGAAATATTCAAAATTGATGTGATCATGAACAAGGCAGACTTAAAGTTGTGCTTAAATTACATTTAATTCCTTCCATCAAGCATCCCTTTTTGGCAAGAAGTACTTTTCCCTTTCCTGAGAAGTTAAATATATCAAGTCCTGTGAAAATAGTCATAACAGCAAAGTCAAGATTTAGAGTGAGTTGTGCTTTCTAAAAGATTCAAGTGTTGATTGGTTACTTTGACTTAATGTATTAGTGCAGACAGTACTTTATTTGAAATTTCCAACATATAGACTTTTCCCTTTATTAATAGATGAATAGTCATAACCAATTCTTCCACAGAAGATGACATGGGATATAGTTACACATATTTAATAATGATCATTTGTATCTTTCTCCCATCGATGGCATTAGCATTACCTGTTAAATAAATTTCTTGAAAATAATTTTATGCAGGGCCTCAGCAATAACACAGTGAGCAGGGTATTTGACTTGCAAGTATTTAGCCCATGTTCCATCCCCAGAATTCCATACTAACCCCCTAACCTTACTAGGAGTGATCCCCGAGAGTAGAGCCAGCAGTAAAACCTGAGCATCTCCAAGTGTGTGGCTCAACAAAAAGCTTTTATTGGGGCCGGAGTGGTGGTGCAAGAGGTAAGGTGTCTGCCTTGTGCACGCTAGCCTAGGACAGACCTTGGTTCAATTACCCAGCATTCCATATGGTCCCCCAATTTCTGAGCCCATGGCCAGGAGTAACCCCTGAGTGTCACCGTTGTGTGGCCCAAAAACTACAACAACAACAAATAAGATTTTATTCTTCTCTAAAAATTCTTTCCTAATTTATTTATTTATGGTCCTCTTTCTTTTACTTATTACTTCTTTCTTCTTTCTCATTGTGAGTGAGACAATCTGTTTGTCAAAGTATTAAAAGAATTCTCTCTTGTGTAGATAATCTATTAGTTCAGAGTGTTCAATTAGCTCCCTCTAGTGCCAGGTTTTTCCTTTCAGAATATTGGAAAGCAGTGATATTGTTACATACTCTAGAAGCATTTCTGAACTCAAAACTTCTGTACTTAAAATTGCTCAAACATTCAGGGGCAGAATGAAGATCCGTCTTAGGAAATAACGAAGTAAAAATTTAAATGTATTCTTGTGAGCCTCTGTATCCTGAGATGTCTTCATTTAATGCTTACTAAGGAGTGGACTCCTGTTGTAAATTGAAAATGAAATTAAAATAAATGCTTTACTGAGGAACAAGCTATAAAACACTAATAGCTAATCATCGGCTATGCTCTTATGTTTTCCTAAGTGTCATCTCTCAATGCTTTCAGAACACTGTGGGATGCTGATTGTATGAACTGCATTTTAACAATACTAAATAGAGGACCAGAAAGAAAAATATACTGCAAAATGTTTAATACATAATTCGTGAAAGGGCGTATATGGTGAGGGTGTTCTACAAAAGAACTGAAATCGCAATGCTTGATAAGCTTCACTTGTTCATTTTCAGCCACATCTGAAAACAGATTTATTTTCTAATAAGCTACACCCCCTGCTGATTTTCTTTTACACCTTACATGTTGAAAGAAAATTTAAGTAACTATGAACAATTTCAATGTAAAAATGAAAATCTTTATTGCCATCTACTGGACATGTGCAGTAAGTAAAAAAGTACACTTTTTTAATTTTTATTTTGATCATAATGGCTTACATATCTTTCACAGTAGTATTTTAGGTACATATCAACATTGAATCAGGGGAATACCCATCATCAAATTTGTCCTCCCCCCATCCCAGTTCCCTTTCTGCAACCCATATACCCCACCATCACCCCTTAGGCTGCTAGAGTAGGTGGCCCCTCTTTGTCTAGTGATCATATATCTGTTTGGTCCTGGTACCCTCCCTTGTTTCCACCTCTATTTAAGAGGCGAAGCTAGGTAAATAGAGTTATGTAGAAAAGCAATAGTTTGTGATACAAAATAAAATAATAAAAATAAAAAATAAGAAGTCAAATACGTTGAAAATGGGTGGAGTCCTTCTAGAGGCTTTCAACCTCAGTTTGAGAGAGGATGTAAAAAAGGTAAAGGTAATTGAAATACCACAACAGTACAGAAAGACATATCAAATTAAATATCCAGTGAGCACTAGAGCAATAAAGACAAGCACCACACAATAGTCTCGGTTCTGAAATCAAATCATGCCGGAGTGCAAAAAGAAAAAGAAAGATAAATATGGGGAAAAATGATTGTTTTGTGCTTTTTCCCCTTTTCTTTTCCTCCCTGCATAGGAACAGTAACTATTGGGGATATTATAGAGGGAATTCCCTTGGCCTAGGAGATACAGGGTTTCTCCAGCCCTGAAGTATACTATCATGGGATTAACTATAGACTCATTGCATATTCATTTACTCTCCCCTTGGTGCTTTTGTGGTGAATGGAAGACTTCTGCTTCATCTTGGATTGTAAAATCAAACCTCTGTATCTAGAGATCTTGGTGATTGTGCAGCTCAAGGAATGGAGCTTATGGTGAAGTCTTTCTTTGTGGTTCTAGCAGTTCTGCTTCTTTAGTGTCCTTTTAATCCAATTCTGTAATTGGTGGTCTTGGTCTATAATATGTTGCTCCTAAGATGGAGCCTGGGATAAAGTGTTTCATTATGTTTCTGGAAGACCCATTCAGTTGCAGGTTTTCTCAGTCAGACCTCTGAAATCGGAGATCTTGCTTGTTGAACAGATCTTAGACCAAAAGGTAGGCTAGAGCTTTTTGCTACTGTTGTTGTTGGTGGTGGCTTTTGCACAGATCAGAGGGTGACATATTTTCTGATTTTGTCTTATCATTGACTGGTGAGGAAGGACAATTTGCTCTTAGATCAAGTTGTTCCCATTTCCTCATTGTCAGGTTATCAATTTAGAACTGGTGCATGTTGGCGTCAGAGCAGCATTATGCATGCCCTGGAGGGGATTTGGCTCCTGGAGCTGTTGTGGAGAACTCTGTCGTTTCTATGTCTGGGATCCAGGAGTCAATGCTGTACAGTGGGTGTCTAGTTCCTTAGAGTCTAAGTTGTTTCCACATGACATACATTCAGGGTGGGAGATGTCTTTGTGTTGTAAACAAGTATGAGTTCTTATCCCTAGTAGATAAGAGCTTGTTTTTACACATAAAATTTCCCCTTTGTTTAATATGTCTTTTCAGGAAAAAGTGGTGCTACATTATATTGCTGGTGGATTTGGGGGTGGAGAGAGAAGAAAACACACCCGACAAAACCCAAGAATATATATGCTCATACATATCTAAAGAAAAAAAAGATTAAATAAAAGACATAATTAAAGGAATAAAGTGGGGCCAGGATAGATAGCATGGAGACAAGGCGTCTGTCCTTCCTGCAGAAGGAACGGTGGCTCAGATCCTGGCATCCCATATGGTCCCCCGTGCCCACCAGGGGCGATCTTTGAGCATAGAACCAGGAACACCCTCTGAGTGCCACCAGGAGTGACCCAAAAGAAGCAAAAACAAATCAAATCAAAAAACAAAATGAAAACAGAACAAAACTAAAGAAACGAACAAGAATAAAAAGAAAAGAAAAATAACAAAGTAAAAGGGAGAAAGTGATACAGGAAATTACATTTAGGGAGAAACAGGATAAGAGGTGTGTTATATAGGTCTATACTTATGACGAAAGTATAGGCCTCACCATTGTCTTTTGAGATTTCCTTGTGAGGTGTGGGGTCCTGGCAGGGTGGTCTTGGATAGAGATCCTGCAGTGGGGGTCCTTTGGAGCTAGTTCCGGTATCAAGCCACAGTCCACATTAGGGAGAGGTGATTAGGAGGGCCACACTGCATGGTTCAACCAGGGTGTTGGTTGTATTTTCTTGCTGGGAACGAGGTGAGAGTTTGAGTTGGTGTCTCTTCACTTGGGTAGTGGGTACTGCCTCTTTGGGGTAGGAGGTCAGTCTTGATGCCTAATGGATTAAGAACTGAGGGTGAACAGTTACAAGGTGGTGGGGGTGAAATTGAGAGGTGAAGGGATAGTCGAATTTCTGAAGGAGGGAGAGGGAATAGTATATGGGAGGGGTTATATAGGGTATAGGTATGAGTTGCTTGTGGTTTAGGTTTGTCCTTTAAGGAGGATTCCTATCTCTGTGTGCTCCTGCCCACATATAAACGTATAGAAGTTAGCTTAGGTGTATATTAATGTAGAGAGGTGAGGAGGGCAAGAGGTGCGTTGAGTACAGAAAGTTAGGTAATTATAGTGCTTGCAAGGAAAGGAAACTAATAGATCAACTTTTGGATATGAATTGGTTTCGTGTCTTGAGTATTGACCATTGTGTTAGTGAGGTCTATCTATATAGGTGTTTAGTCTTTGCAGTATTGCCCGCAGCACCCTATATGTCTGCTTTCCTTACCTATAGAGGAGGTAACTGTGTGGTTTTTATTTGACATAGATTGAATTGATGATAGTGAGGCAGAGAAGGTGGAAGAAGAGGGAGAAAAGAGAGAATAGGAAAAACAAAACAAAACAAACCAATACTCAAACAACAACAACAAGAAGAAAAATACAAAGTAATGAGAAGGGAGGGTATAAGAGCAAGTGCATGTTAGTTTTTTTAAACGTATTCGATGCTTAGGCCCTGTGGTAAAAATGTGTAGGTCACGGGTTGTTTCTTCGGTGATCAGGCTGGTCATGTGCTTCAAGTCCTAAAAGAAGGCATAATCTAGAGATAAAGGGTATGTTAAAGAGTTTTATCTGGCAATGTTCATGATTCAAGCAGAGTATGTGCCTCGTGTGACTGAGCACTGAGGTACCACCGTAATGTTCACATTTTGTAGCCAGGAACCCCTATGGACAGAAAAACTGAGAGGTTATTTTAAATGCGGTAAGGTTGACGCATTCAAACTTAATGTTTTGAGATATTTCCATTGGACTCAGTAATTTCCCGTCTTAATCCTTACCTGTAATCCTGTATAAGATCCCTAGGAAATTATTATGGGCCTTTGTAGTAAAACGATAATTACCTACCTGCTCTATCTATGCTGCTGTTTCTGCTCTTGCTGGTTTCTTTATGATATAATGTGTAGTCAGGCTTTGTGTTGTTTCTCTTCCCTTTGTTTTGGGCTCTACTCCCCAGTATATGGTGATTATTAGTGTTTGAGATTTCTATGCTGTTACACCCTGTTATTTAACCGCGGGGTATTGCTTGTATATCTGGTGTATATTCTAGGTACTTCAGAATAGTGCTATCATTCTGTGTTTATCTTTCATCTTCTGGCTTACTTTGTTTAACATAATATGTTTAGGTCCATCCATGTTGCTGCAAAGTCTGTGACAGTATAATTTCTGACTGTCATGTAATATTCCATTGTGTATAGCTACCACATCTTAATGATCCACTCATCTGTTCTTGGACATCGAGGTTGGTTCCAAGACTTTGCTATTATACTGAGTGCTGTGATAAATAGCGGGGAGCACACATACTTTGGGATGAATGTCCTTCTGACTTGGGGGGTAAATACCTAGGAGAGCAATTGCTGGGCCAAAAGGCAGGTCAATTCTGAGTTCCTTGAGCACTCTCCAAACTGTTCTCCATAGGTGTTGGACTAGGGGGCATTCCCACCAGCAGTGGATTAGAGTGTCTTTCATACCACATCCCTGCCAACACAGAATGTTCCCATTATTTTTGATGTGAGCCATTCTCACTGGTGTAAGGTGGTACCTCATTGTTGCCTTTATTTGGATTTCCCTAGTGATGAATGAAGGTGAACATGTTTTCATGTGTTTGTTGGCCATCTTTCGGTCTTCCTCAGAGAAGTGTCTATTCATTTCATCTCCCCATTTTTTTATGTTTTTATTTGGTTAGGTGAGACTCAGCTTTCTGAGTGCTTTGTATATTCTGGTTATCACCCCTTTATCTGATGTGTTGAATGTGAAAATATTTCCCATTCAGTTAGCTGTCTTCTTCTTTTAAGTTGGGTTTCCTTCACCATGCAGAAGCTTCTTAGTTTGATGTAATCCCATTTGTTTATGCTTGATGCTAAATTCCTTGCCATTGGTGCTCCATCTCGAAGACTTTTTTTAATATATAGGTCTTCGAGTGTTCTGCCTATTTTTCCCTCAATAAACTTTATAGATCTGACTTCAAGGTCTTTAATCCATTTTAGTTGATTTTTGTATAAGGAGTAAAGTATGGGTCAATTTTCACTTTCTTGTTGACAGTTTTCCAGTTTTACCAACACCATTTGTTAAAGAGACTTTCTTTATTCCATTTCAAGTTATTGGCTTTATTGTCAAATATTAGTTGACTGTATATCTGGGGATTTATGTCTGAAAGTTCTGTTCTAACCCACTGATCTGAGGCTCTGTTTTTTTGTTTCAGTACCATGCTGTTTTGATCACTATGGCTTTATAGTATAGTTTCAGGTTAGGTAAAGAGATACCACTCAGCTTCTTGCTTTTCAGTATCTGTTTGGCTATCCTGGGTCTTTTGTGGTTCCAGATGAATTTTATGATTGACTAGTCTCTAAGTCTTGAAAGAATGATGCCTGGATTTGGATGGGGATTGCATTGAATCTATATAGAAAACATGTTCACCTTCACTCATCACTAGGGAAATCCAAATAAAGGCAACAATGTGGTACCACCTTACACCAGTGAGAATGGCTCACATCAAAAATAATGGGAACAATCTGTGTTGGCAGGGATGTTGTATGAAAGACATTCTAATCCACTATTATATATATATATATATATATATATATATATATATATATATATATATATATAGTCATTTTGATTATATTGATTCTATCCACCCATGAGCATGGAATGTTCTTCCATTTCCTTAGATCCTCTTCAATTTCTTTCTGAAGTGTTTTGAAATTTCCCTGGTCGAGGTCCTTCACTTCCCTTGTAAGGTTGATTCCTATGTACTTGATATTTTTGATACTATTTTAAATGGAATTGTATTTTTTTTGGTTCTTTTTGGGGTCACACCTGGCAGTGCTCAGGAATTACTCCTGGCTCCATGCTCAGAAATTGCTCCTGGCAGGCACGGGGGACCATATGGGGCACCGGGATTCGAACGCCTTACCTCCATGCTATCTCCCGGGCCCCTGGAATTGTATTTTTAATCTCTCTTTCCTCAGCTTCGTTATTTGTATAGAGAAATTCTATTGTCTTTTGTGTATTGACTTTGTAGACAGCCACTTTGCTGTAATGGTTAATTGTTTCTAGGAGTTTTACTGTGGACTCTTTAGGGTTTTCGATGCATATCATCATATCATCTGCAAAAAGAGATAGTTCCTCTTTCCCAATTTGGATTCCTTTGATTCCCTCTCTTGCCGGATTGCTATTGCAAGAACTTCTACGATTGTATTGAATAAGAGTGGAGAAAGTGAACAGCCTTGACTAGTTCCTGACTTTAGTGGAAATGCATCTAGTTTTTTGCCATTAAGAATAATGTTGGCTGTGGGCTTTTCATAGATTGCTGTAACTAGTTCCTTCTAACCCTATTTTGCTGAATGTCTTCAACATGAAAGGGTGTTCGATTTTGTCAAACGCCTTCTCTGCATCAATTGATATAATCATGTGGTTTTATCTTTCTTGTTGTTGATGTGATTTATGATGTTGATTGATTTGCGTATGTTGAACCAACCTTGCATTTCTGGGATAAAATCCACTTAGTCATGGTGTATGATCTTGTCGATGAAGTGCTGGATTTGGTTTGCTAAGATTTTGTTGAGTATCTTTCCATCTATGTTCATTAGTGAGATTGGTCTGTAGTTTTTTTTTCTTGGTGGTGTCTTTGCCATCTTTGGGAATAAGTGTGATATTAGCCTCATAAAAGGAGTTGGGGAGGATTCCTGTTTTATCGATGGTTTGGAAGAATCTGTGGAAAAATGGTAGTAAATCATCCCGGAATGTTTGATGGAATTCACCTGTAAATCCATCTGGGCCTGGACTTTTGTTCTTAGGGAGTTTCTTAATTACATCTTTAATTTCCTCTGAAGCGATTGGTCTGTTTAAGTTTTCTAAATCCTCCTTTTCTAGTCTTGGAGGCTGGTATTTTTCCAAGAATCTATCACTTTGCTATCTCTCCGGCCCTATGTACTAAAAATTTAAAACTAATAATTCAGTGTCTTTTATTTATAATAATGTAACATAAAACTTCTATAATAAATTTTTTAGACTTTAATTTTTAGATGTTTCAAAATCCTATCCAAATTGTGACAATGTTACAGATTTATCATATGCTTTCTGTTCATCTATATGTCTCCTGTATAATTTGCATTTGCCACTATAATGCCCAATTATTACAGTTGCTGAATCTAGAATCTCATGCAATTATCACCACAAATCTTTTAGTTTTACCAAAAAAGTTTAAATTAAATTAGTGATCATATTTAATATTATGCATTGTGTAAGTTAAGCAAATATATGATTTTTATACACCATTAATCTTACATATTAGTTTCAATGTCTTAAAATTCTGTGCGCCATCTATTCAAAATAATCTCTCCCAATCCATATGAAAGTTTTTAAAACATAAACATACTTAAATATGATTAATAAAATTATGTTTTAAGTAATGTACTTCTATCATATTAAATATATATAGCATAATATTTGCCTTTCATTACTGTTAAGTTCTATAATATTTAAGGTCATGTGCTTACAATGATGTTGACTTTTATGATTTGGTGTATCTTACTTCATCATTGATGAAATGTCCATAATATCTTCCTAAGCCCCTGTTAAAATTTTTTAATTGTCATACTAGTATTACCAACATTCTTTCATTTATGATTTTTGAAATTTTGTTATGTGCAATGATCAATTTTGTTAAATATGGTTTATGAAAGTATGAAAATGTCTATTTTTTTAATTTAAATGTACTTTGAGTTTTTGCCATATCATAATCAGGAGTTTAAATCTTATAGGTACATATTCTTTAAGAATTAATACCTACTATATCAGATCTTTAGATTAGTCCAAGAAATTGCATTTTAACAAGCTTACATACTAAATTTGAGAACACCAAGAAAAGATTTCTCACCAAGCAGTAATTTTGATCTTCTTTATCCATACCCAAATGAGTATCCTGGCAAAGAATTATAGGGTTTATATAAAAAGCTGAAATAGAGAGCCTAAATATCACAACCAGATTAAATATTAATGTAAAAATTTAAAGCATGGCCCTAATCTTTCTCAACTGTAAATTTCAATAGTTTTACCCAGTAATCTTTAACCCCTCCTGTTTCTGGTTTTCTAAATACTTTATTTAAAAAAATAAAATAAAATAATTTACAAGAATATTTTTCCTCTTATCCATTCTCACTCTGAAAGTGGCATTTAAATGATTTCAAAGTGGTGAATGCAAGTCCAATGAAGGGGGTACTTGCTTTCAAGTTGTACAACTAGATTTCTTAAATTTCAATAATTACAAGGATTGCAGAAGTCAATTCAAATTTATTTCAAAGGAAAGATAGCGCGATCACATTTATAAATAGAATATTACTTAGCATTCAGTGATAAACTAATTCAAATACATCTAGATTAACAAATTATTATTAAAGGTTGATTATTATTGGTTATCATTCAGCTTACAAAGAGTAGTTGTATATTGAAAGAAAAGTCTACTACCATGAAAATCATTTCATCTAAATCATAGAAATTTGCAGTTACAGTTAGCTCCTTTTTAAGAATGTGTATTATTTACCTATAATCTAATTACATTTGACGTAGGAAAATTTTTACAAAATTAGTCAATACATTTTTACTAATACAATTGTTCCACTAAGCAGCAACCCCACAAACTTATTTAATAAAGTCAACAATAAAAGTGAATGCCAAGCCTTCCCTACTTTTGCAAATTAATTTAGATTAGGGGCCAGAGTGATAGCGCAGTGGTGGGCGTTTGCCATACAAGCTGCTGACCCAGGACAGACCTGGATTTGATCCCCAGCATCCCATATGGTCCTCTAAAGCCAGGAGCAAATTCTGAGAGCATAGCCAGGAGTAAACCCTGAGCTTCACTGAAATCCCGAGACTCAAATTTTAATAACCAAACTTATGATTATGTTAGGATTGCAGACTGAGGCCAGCGGTGGTGGCATGGGCTGAATTCTCGAACATTGGTTGAAGAAGGTTAATACTGGTGATGGGATTGATCATGACACATTGTATGTCTAAAACCCAACATGCATAATTTTGTAAATTTCAGTGGTTTAAATAATTTTTTAAATCATGCTTTAATGTTAAGTTTAGTCTGATTGTTTTTCGACAATAGGTTGAGACATTAGGAATTTAGTGAGCAATACTCCCTTTATGGTTTGTAAAACATTTAGTTATATTTAGTACTTGATGATGCTCTGCCTAATGAAAATACCTCAGATTTTGGGGACACTCTTTTTTTTGGGGGGGTCACACCCAGCAGTGCTCAGGGGTTACTCCTGGCAGGCATGGGGGGCCATATGGGGCACCGGGATTCGAACCGATGACCTTTTGCATGAAAGGCAAACGCCTTACCTCCATGCTATCTCCCGGGCCCCGGGGACACTCTTAATTCATTTAGAATCCTGAGAACTCTCCAGACTCTGACCATGGAGTTTTCAAGTTCATGTCACTAACATCAGAGTGCTGAATGGTGCACTGTTCTGTGTATTTCAAGCTGCGCTTGAGAATTGAAACATAGATCACACTTAATGTTGGCAGCTCACATGCATCATTTTTTCAGCAATAATACACATTTCAAAGTAATTACAGATTGTAGAATGCTATGTAAAAATTTGATTCAAAAAATAAGAAAGTTCGAGCTATATTTTAGCTTGAGGATCAAAAGTGAGGAAAAAATAAAATATAAAAAGAAAGGTGCTATTCAGAGATGTTATGAATTTTGTTTTGCCAGTCACTCAGAATTATTTTGTTTACCTTACTGATCAATGAGTACTTATTGCTAAGAAAAGCTTTAATAATTTCCACATTGGAGTCTTTTATTTTATGATTTTGTACACATTTAAAATATTTAACACTTTATGATCAGTTTTTCAAATGTGGTTCATTATTCTCCCAAATAAGTTGTTTACAACTAAAACCTTAGAGCTTCTTGAATAAAGCAAACAGATATTGGGGTAATACAATGGTTATTATGTAGGGTTTTAAGTATTAAAATAATGGAAGACATTTCATCCAGGAAAAAAACCAAGATCAGTGTTTTTGATAGCATTATGTTATATATATATATCCATTTTTCTGTAAAGTAATTTGAGAATTTTGATTATCTATTTTGTCAGGTTTACTAATCAATAAGAATATTATTAGTTATAGAATTTAAATGCACAATAAGTTTCACAGAAAGGTTTTGTAGTTATATATTTTCTGTAATACCATAATAAAATATAGATTGTGTTATTTACAACAGATTCAGTCACAACAGTAAATATGCTACTTATGGTTTCAATACCAACATTCAAATTCTAAAAGCATATATTATTTTGAAGATAACATCTTGACAGTATGAAATATCAAGAATGTAAGGTGAATATGAATTGAGAAAAGAACACAAAGGTTTTTTTTAAAAGACAGTTTATTTTAAATAGCATGGCAGAAGGTTACAAAGTGTAGGTTTTGAAGTAGATTCTTTTCTTTCATCCTTCTGTTTATTCCTTCCTTGTTTCATTTATGTTTATTGGTATAAAGGAGTACACTGGAAAATAAATTGGAGAGGTGTACAGAGTTTTGGATTGGTCTTTTTAGTCAGAATAAGGGAAACTATCTGTTGATAGAAGATGTCAGGAAGAAAAAAATTTGAAGAAATAAAAATGTTCTGGGCAGAGAAATGGCATGATTTACTTTCTTTCTGTTTTCTAATGGGTAGTCCACAACTATAGTAGAAGTATGCCCTATTTATCATTAAATCAGAGTAGAATGTTGGATACACATGAGAATGAGGCTGCACATAGTCACAGGCTTTCAAGATGTAGTATTCAGGAGGATGTTCCTGGTGGAGTTCAGTGTGATGCCTCCATGAATGGCCTCATGAACTTGGAGTGAAGGGCTTGCTAAAGTGATGGAAAAATACAAAAATGGCATGTTTTCACTTATCTCCGATATCTAGAGAGAAAACAACAGAGGATTCAACAGAATGATGTAAAATATGTGATGTTTGGTAATAAAACACTGAGTAGGTAGTGGGTAGGGATAAGAGGGAAATGAATTTGTAGTCAGAAGAATGAGATGACTGATATTGAGCACTTAGGTTGTGGTGAGATTTATTAAGATTTGTACTATAATTTCATTAACTATTTTTAACCACATTACCTAAACTATAATAAAAATAAATAAATAAAAGTAAACAAGCAAACAAAAAGTCATTATGGTTACTTAGTTAACATACTTTTAGTAAATGAGTAATGGCTCATTTCTTTAGGGTCTATTCTACCACTTTCAGTGGGACTGAAAAATCACCCCAATCAATTGAAAAGCGAGATCCTAGAATTGTTATATTCAGAGACCTCTATCAAAAAACTTCGTTTGCCAACTTTCTCTCTGGAGAAGGAATTACTTTTTACTGTTCATCTTTAGCGATGGAATTTCTAGTCTGAACTGCTTTATTCTTTAAGGAATGGATTCCAAAATAATTAAAATAGTACACTGTACTTAAGAAGAATATGGTAGCTTGAACTGGGTTTCCAAAGAGTTGTTTCTAGAGTCTGGCTATTATAGCAAGTTTTGCAATGAACATAGGATGGAGAAGTAATTTTTGTATTGTGTTTTCTTGTTCCTGGGGTATATCTCTAGGACTGGTAAAGCTGAACCATATGAAACTCAATTTCTAACTTTCTTTTTTAATGTCCATATTGTTTTCCAAAAATGTTGGACCATTCTGCATTCCTGCCAGAGTGAAAGAGGCTCTTTCTCCTCTCATTCACACCAGCACTGATTGTTCTTTCTAATGTGTGTCCATCTCTATAGTGTGAGATAATAATGTATTGTTTTTATTTGCCAGTCCCTGATGACTAGTGATAGTGGAACAGTTTTTTAAGTACTTTTGAGTTATCTGTTTTTATTCTTTGAGTAAATATATGTTCATTTCTTCTCCCCACTTATATGTTTTTTAGTGCAAAGTTCCATCACTGACTTATATATCATAAATAATAACATCTTACATGATGGTATTGGATAAATAGTTTCTCCCATTCCTTGGGTAGATTTTTGTGTCCTAGTCACTGTTTCCTTTGAAGGGCATAAACTTCTCAGTTTAATATAGTCTCACTTGTATATATGTGCCTCAACTTTCTTGGACATTGGTGTTTCACCCTTGACTATCTGATATTTATTTTTTTGCCCATGTTTTCCTCTATTTACCTTACAGTTTCAGTTCTGATGTGAAGGTTTTTAATCAGTTTTGATTTGATCCTTTTGTATGGTGTTAAGAAAGGTCTGAGTTTGCTTTTTTTGCCTGTGGTTGACCAGTCATCCCAAAACCATTTGTTGAAGAAGCTCTCCTTGTTCCATTTTTTGTTACTTGCTTCTTTATCAAAGACTATTTACTTATATGTCTGGTAGTGAATTACTGAATACTCAAGTCTATTCCACTGATTTAGGGTCTTTCTTTATGCTAATAGGATGCTGTCTTTATTATTTTTTATAGTACAATTTGAAGTTGGGGCAAGGGATGCCTCTCACCATTTTTTCCTAAGGATTTCTTTAACTATTTGTGGGCATTTACTCTTCCAAATGAATTTCAAGAGTATCTGATTTGTTTCTTTTAAAAATGTCATGTGGGGGCTGGAGCAATAGCACAGTGGTAGGGCATTTGCCTTACATAAAGCTGACCCAGGATGGACCAGGATGGTCCAGGACGGATCGTGATTCTCCACACCTTCCCATATGGTCCCCAAGCTAGGAGCGATTTTTGAGTGCATAGTCAGGAGTAACCCCTGAGTATCACTGGGTGTGGCCAAAAATTAAAAAAAAAGTAAAAATGTCATGTGCATCTTTAGAGAGATTACATTAAATTTATACAATTCTTTGGGAAGTATTGCCAATTTAATTAAATTAATCCTCCCAATCTATGAGTAGGGTATATGTTTCCATTTCCCTATGACCTTTGTGTTTTGTTTTGTTTTGGCTCTCTGGAACTCTGTGATTCTTATGTTGTTTCTATTGTTTGTTCTCTTTCTTCGAAGATTTTTTCTAGTGTCTTCTATTGTATGGAGGTGTTATACAGTTCATCTTCTAGCACTGACTCTGTCCTCAGTAGCTGTTACTCAGCTGGTGAGGATTTTCAGTGAGGTTTTCAGTTCAGCTACCAGGTTTTTCAGCCCTGATATTTCTATTTGAGTCTTATGGGCCATCTGTTCCATTGTTTAAGTTTCTTGAACATTCAAAAATTTCCTCTCTAAAGTACTGATCAAAGATGTTATGTAGGTGGCTGTTGTTGGTTGGGTCTTCAGAACAAGCATCTTCAGTCACAAGGTGTGATGGGGTTCTACATATTTTTCCCATTGTGAACTTTGTTATACGGTATTGCTATTATGTGCTGTGGCACACCTCTTTGACTATAAGAAACACACAGAGGAAAGCAGAGTGGTTCCACTCTTGTTGGTCTCTCACACCTCAGCTGAATTCAATCTGTGGCTCCAAACCACCCAAAACTAACAGGCAGGTACATGTGGATTCAAGTACCTCAACTTTAATTCCAAATGGAGCTTTTAAAATGCAAATTCTGGCATGCCTATGGTAGCTCCTGCTGGTCTCACATGACAGGAATTATTCTTGGTGGTGTTTGTTCAGATGGGTTGTCTTGGATTGAAACCATGTCATCTGCATCCAAGGCAAGTCCCTTTTCATACTTCACTAACTCTGCAGACCGTATGTTTGCATTTTTTATAGTGACTTAGATGTTTAAACCATTATACCTTAATATGAAATGTGCACAGAATCAGGAGTTGACAAATTGGTGTTTGGAAGGTTAATATCTATTTTGCTAATAAGTTGTATTGAAACAAAACATGCTTTTTTTTCTATTACTTATGTTACTTTTATGGTATAAACAACACTTTAGTAATTGTAACCAAGAATGTAGGACTCCAAATTACTATTTTAATATTTACCTCCTAGTCTTTTTCTGTAATATTTGCTAATAACTACACCAAATAATATTTCATTTTGTTTTACAAAATGATAGGAAAATTTTTCAGTCTTTCTTTATAAATGTGTCCCAACTTTAATAGTGTTATTGTTTTTTTTTTACTTTTCACAATACATATTCATACATTTCCTCTAAGCCTGTTTTTCTGGCTTAATAATGAAACATAGTTCCTTGTTCTTACTCCTTAATAATTATTTTTAATAAAGAATTTAAGTTTTAAAATGTTCTTTTGTATTTTTTTTGTCTTGAGGTTACACATGGTCATGTTTAGAGCTTATTCTTGACTCTGACCTCAGGGATCACTACTGGAGTGGTTGGAATACCATATGGGATGCTGGGAATAGATCCCAGGTCAGTCACATACAAGTCAAGTGTCTTACCCATTCCAGAAGCTTGTGTGTTTGTACTTTTGAAATAACAGTGTCTATGACTCTTTTTTATATCTTGATCCTATATTAATAGTGCATAAACTCTATAAGGAATCAATTTATGAAATGATAATAGGAAGTGATATTGTAGTTATATTGAAGATATTTGTGTGGTCATTAATAAAATATAACTATTGCCTTCAAACATAAATTATTAGCCTTTATATTATAAAAGTTTCAGATTCTAAAATATGTTTTATGGTACTTTAAGCATATTTTAATGGGAATCAAATAGAAAAGGTATAATTGGCATATCAGAAAGGAATTTTTGAATTTTAAAAGAAATTATTAAAATTCTGCTCAAGGACTATTATTCTTAAATAGAATTCAAAATGGAATCCCTGTACTTGAAATATTACTATACTTCAACTTTGTGATTTTGTTTTTAGAGAGTACCTTCTCCTAACAGTTCTTAGATGACACTACCAAGCTCACTACTGGAATATTTCATAGCATGTATGTAAACAATGTTGCGGCATACCTGAATCTAGAAAAATATTTCATATACACAGATAAACTTGATTAATTTTTTCCAGGAGTTTCTCTTTTGTTGCAATAGCCAAATGACAATTTCCAGGTCTGGGACAACCCTCCGTTTTTGTTTACAAGACCAAGGCAAAAGTTTTACAAACCTTTCACTGGAGACTCATTGGATGTTATAGTATTCTATATGGAATAGCAGCTTCAATTTGAGGCAGTTAAAATAAAGGACTTTGGAATAATGGCAGCAGAGAAAACTTGAGTTATATTTAATGCAATTTTATGCCAGTTACCATGTAGATCAATAGGGGTTTTGGGAGAGGAGTAACACTCATAATCTTTCTACCACCTGGACCCCAAAGGTTCAATGCAGTATTCAGAAGACCATGCAGTGCCACAGACCTCTCAAGCATCCCTCTAATCCCTAAATATGAACATTCTTCTGGAACTGATTTGCCTCAAAAACTCTTATTATCTCACCACCGAGGTTATAAATAAAGAGTGCTCTGCCAGGTTAAAATTAGAATACTTACTGTGTCGTGGAGGTTTCAGATAGGTCAAATATAACACATGACGCAACATTCTTTATACAATGTGAAATCACATGAATGATGCCAAATATGAAGTTATATAAAGGGGATGTGAAGAAAGATATTTTTGGAGAAGAGAAAGCTTAGTAGAGTAACTTAAAACAATATTTCCCTAAGTATTCATCTTGTCCAAATAGGGCCTTATGGAATCAATTTGACAATTTTTAAAAATTTTGATCAATTTTAAATATATTAGAATAAACTCAAATTATTTGATTGCCTTATATGTATTTAAGTATTTTGTATATTGTTTGCTTTAGTTACATATACACAGTAAATGACTTGGAGCTCCTAGTGGAAATATTTAGAAACCACTGTCTAGAAGAGGCAGAGACTTAAAGTGGCCATGTGAGTTCCACTGTCAAGAAAATTTATTAACTAGCATTGTCTTATTTATATTTTAATGCTAGCAAGAAGAACTGGTACACACCTATTAGGATACATATGAATAAATCACTTTACCTTCAGTGGTATAAACATGGGAAAATTTGCCAAATAAGACCATAGGAACAGCAGGTAAAGTCACCTTACATGCATGCAGCCCTCTTGGATTTGATCTCTGGCACCACATGTAGTCCCTCAAGCCCCATGGGGAGTAGTCATCCCTGTGCTTAGAGCCAGGAATAAACCCTGAACACTGCAGACATGGCTTTTGCCTTCAATCATTTACTTAGTTTGTTGATTTTTTCTCTTTTGCCCAGGAGATTGCATCAACAGTTTGAAAGCTATAAGGAACAAGTGAGAAAAATAGGAGAAGAAGCACGGCGTTACCAGGGCGAGCACAAAGATGATGCCCCAACTTGTGGAATCTGTCATAAAACAAAGTTTGCTGATGGATGTGGCCATCTCTGCTCTTACTGCCGCACCAAGTTCTGTGCCCGCTGTGGGGGCCGCGTGTCTCTGAGGTCAAATAACGTGAGTGGGCATGCTCTATATAAGGCAAAGCCCAGTTTGCTTCCTGAGCAAGAAAAGCAGGCATTTAAATGGCTAATTCCCATTTAAATCCTACTGTGTACATTAAATGTTTCTCCCTTAGTTGTTGTTGTTGTTGTTTTTCCTGATGATTTGTAGTTATAGATGAGTGATGAAAACAAAACACCGAAGGATGCTTTCCTATCATGTGTCCTTTAATAAACGATTACTTTGAAAATGATTTGCTCTATAAGCTCATGTATTCCCTTAAACATATACCTTGCTTGCTTACTTATTTCCAACCAGGAAAAGCCCATGTTATCTCTTGAACACATTTTCCACTTTCTCTCATTTTACATCTTTCTTAATAAGTTTTGTTCAACAAAAGCTATCTTCCTTCAATCAATCAATAATTCATGTGTAAAAATTGACAGATAACCTGTGGGAGTACAGCTATTTTCTGAGGAATGTAGGGTCTAACCTTTAGCCTCCAACATTCTGAGAATGCACTGTACTCCTTTGAGTTCCCTCCTCTTTCCAAGCACAATGTTCTTATTTGGTATGTTTTGATCAGTTAATTTCTTTTTTTTTTTTTGGTTTTTTTTTTTTTTTTGGTTTTTTTAGGTCACACCCGGCAGTGCTCAGGGGTCACTCCTGGCTCCATGCTCAGAAATTGCTCCTGGCAGGCACGGGGGACCATATGGGGCACCGGGATTCAAACCGATGACCTTTTGCATGAAAGGCAAACGCCTTACCTCCATGCTATCTCCCGGGCCCTGATCAGTTAATTTCAGTCTGGGAAATACCAACTATTTTCTATGTTTTTTCAGAAGTTTATAATA
>PVKC010004487.1:17683-35656 GCA_004027635.1 Crocidura indochinensis | reverse complement strand
TTAGCCATGCAAAGAGATTGGCACTCTTATTCTCAATGAGCATAGGAAACACTCAGACTCAACCTAGCAAGAAAAAATTGTGCTTTACTGGTGAATGGTGGATCACAGAACGAAAAATAGGTCAATGCTTACACTTAATCCTTTGACCCTGCAGTCTTTAACTCACCTTCTACATAGTCTTTGACTTTCTAACAAACCTACAGGCCAGCTGAAGCTATCCTTGTGGGATATTTCTGCAGCTGACAGTGTTATGCAATTGTCTATAGCAGGACTCTCTTCCCTAAGGGTTTGAGTTTCAAATTATATTCGAAATTCTCAAAGGTTTTAAGGTTTAAAAACAGTGAGCTGTTTTTTTCCCCCATCTCTGCTGAGAATGGCATACATTAACTTAAATCTATTTGCAAATGCAAACACTCAGGCAGCTATGCAAATGAAAACTAACTTTACATTTAAATGACCAGTAGACCTGTAATGGCTTGCTGTCAAATAAGAGCTGGGGCTTCTGTAATAAGATTTAAACAGTCCAAAACTATGAAACTAAACTTCAAGTCTTAAGTGGCAAAACAAATATAGAACGGTGGTTACAATTAGCTTAGATTTATTTAGCTGCTTATATAACAAACTTATGGTTTTTTTCTCCCCATGCTAAAGAGAAAATGTAATGAGTTTTGTATTGTCATTTAGATTCAGGTTTATTTTAACCCTTTTTATTAAGCTCAGTCACCCTCTTTTCAAGAGAAACACATGTTAATAAGCACTGACTTTGTCTTTGTTACAGCTCATGAGAACTACTTCATTTTAGCAAAATATGAATTTCGCAACCTTAAGTAAAGGATTCTGTCTCAGTGGATTATGCAGTGGAGAGTCAAGAGATATATCATTTTATTTTAAGTACCAGACTTAAAGTATATTTTATTTGTACTCTTAACTCCTGGAAGATATGCATTGCATAGTTAAGAAGCCTATCAGAGAATTTGGTGACACTGAAAAGGATTATTTGTCACATAAAGTATACTAGTATGAATAATGCTGCATCTTATTATATGCAGAAGAAAAGATTATGATGGACAACAGAATAAACTAAATATACTTTGATTTTATATATACAAGCCAGTATTGAAGGGAGAACTTGAGGAAGACAGGGAAACTGCTCTCTTGAACTTAATATGTACAAACAAGCCATCTACTTTTAGCAAAATGGTTGCATCATAAGACAGGCTTAAATGCAGTAAATTTTAACCTAGCAGTCATTCTCACCCATAAGATTCATATATATACAAATTACAGTGCAGTATTTTAGTAAGTTAGGGGGAAAAAGATAAGAAAAAGCGAACAAACAAAAAGCTTTTTTGGAATAAAAATTTCTTTGAGTGTTGGAGCCAGGAGATCTAGTATGACCCAAATAGAATAAATCCAAAAAGAGTAATAAAATTTTTTACTAAATTTTAGTAAAACAAAATGACCAGTATTTTTCTGCATAAGTCCATACAATTCTTATCTTCAAGAAGGAATAGAAAGAATTGCTTGGACAAAGATCACTGTACATGCCCTTTAATACAATTGTAAAACTCTCTAAAAATGTACCAGACTAGAGAAAGTCCTGATAAGATAATTTACAAAGAAATTCATTCCTTTAAGAAAATTTATAACTTAATAAAAAAATCTTTCTGGGACTGGAGAGATAGTACAGTCAGTATGACTCTTGCTTGCCTTGGAAACTGACCAGATTCCTATAATACAGACCAGAGTGATCCTAAAGCATAGAGCCAGGATTAAGCACTGAGCATCTTCAGATGTGGTCCAAAAACAACTCACCCATCCACTCTCCAAATATGACTTGTACTTAAAATTTCTGAGTGCAGTGGCAGAAATAATGCCTGAGTGCCACCCAGTATAGCCTCAAAATAAAACAAAACATGTGCCTATAAAGGGAACATATTTGTACTGTCTTTGGGATATCATCTTTAAAATTGAAGGCTGTTTTAAGCAAGAGAAGCAGTTGAACAGTTATGGGAGATATAAGTAAAGGCATCTTTGAAAGGATTGCCCACAATAATGCTAGTACACCCTTCTCACCTCACCACCACCACTCTTCCTTTCCTTCACCCTCATTGTACTGCAAATGTTTCAGCACTTTGATCAATTTGCTGAATGTAATACAGCAAATATCAGAATATTCTCCTTGTGAAATAAAACTAGAAATTTCAAGTGTGAGTCTGGCCAGGCAGTCTGATTGAGTACTTTGTTTCACCTTTTCTCCTACCAGATTGATCAGTTTCTCAGGTTCTTCTTTGTAGATAGCACCAGTTAAGAGGAGAGCAAGCCACTTCTCTTTCCAAAAGGCTTCCAAGCAGCTACCCTTACCTTTCTGTGAGTTATTATCATGGTTTTGACATACAGACATTGCTTTCTCTGGTAATGGGAAACAATAAGCTCCCATCCTCTGAAATAGATGTTCCTATCAGTAGAGCTCAAGTTTTAGTATATTCTAGACTTTCAGTAAGACTCATACTAAACTCCCATAACTGTTCAACTGCTTCTCTTGCTTAAAACAGCAAGACCGTTTCTTTCATTTACTATATTAAACAAGATATAATTGTCCTTCCATTGTATTCCCAAGAGAATTTTTCCATAAGAGCATGTTTTCTGCTTTGGATCTGGAGTAATATTCACCTAAAACTGGATACAACTTAATATATAAAACTTAATATATCATATATTTAATATAAAGCTTAAATAAGATAATATGTACACTCATACCAAATAAGTAATGGCATTACTTTCTCCACTTAAAGAATTATATCTTATAAAATGTTTATGTTGGTTTATCAATGATCTATGACTGGCATATTCAATCCATACACCAAACAAAACATTTTTCTGAAAGCCATGGAGACATAAGTTAAACTGTTTTCTTTTCATTTTAACATTTTATTTAATGTACTGATACTCTTATCTCCTGGAGTTTCAGTATCAAAACAATAAAGTTATTATAGTGAAATAAGATTTCTAACAGGTAGAAATACATAAAATTAGTCCATTTGAATTCCATGTGACTAAAATTAGTGATAGTCAAGTTTATTGTTGACATTGTTGTTATTTTTGGTTTGTTTTGGACCATAAAACAAGGCGCTCAAGGGTTATTGCTGACTGTGCACTCAGAAATTACTCCTGGCAGGATCTGGAACCATAAGAATGCCATGATAAAATCAGGTTGACTGCATGCAAGGCAAATGCCTTATTCACTGTGCTATCATTCTGGTCCAAGTCAAATCATTTTGGTTTTGGGTTTTTTTTGCCACCATAGTAGTGCTAAGGGGTTACTCCTTTCTCTATGCTCAGAAATTACTTCTGGTAGGCTTGGGGACCATATAGAAGCGGGGGATTGAACCTGAATTGGCCACATGCAAGGCAAATGCCCTACCTACTAAATATTATGAAACATGTTTATGAATCATCTTTATGGCCTCAGCCACATAAAGTGATCATTATTGTAATTAAAGTTAATCACTAGTTATACTACAAAACAGGAAACACAGCAGTGAGCATAAACTGTGAAACTAATGCCAGCATTTAATAACTGGACACTTAGGCACCTATATCAGGAGAGATGAAACGTGTAATGAATGTTTCTTGTTTGCATAGCTAGACACTTCAAGCTAAAAGTCTTTGTCACAATTAATGAAAAGTGGCATATTTCAAAACTTAGGCAATACAAGTATGACATACAAATATAAATAATCAGTAAATATCATGGTAACAGAAGCAAAATAGCCATATCTAAATATATAAAATAATAAATTCAGATATGTTCACATTTTATAAATTATACAACCATAGAGTGAATGTTTATGGAGACGAATACAACATTAAAAGGTACTTTGGTTTAAATATGAAAAGAAAACCATGATTACTTAATTCATATATGCAATCATTATAATTTTATAAATAACATATCTAGGATATTCAAAAGATAAATGTTTCCTTTCATTGATTGAATAATCAGGATAATATTTATCTTTTTGTAGTTGTTGTTGTTGTACCAGGTGCTAGTCAGGCATTAATTCTATCTCTGTGTTTAGGAATTATTCTTGGTGATACTTGGAAAAATATATATGGTGCAATAAATGCAACTCATAAGGGTTGCATGAAAGGTAGCTTCTTTTCCTGCTGTATCATCATTCCAGCCTCAATATAAAATTATTCAATATTTGCATTATGTATTCTTAATTATTTCACTGTAGTTTCGTCCCACCCAGCCATGCTTTGGGTTACTCCTGGTTTTGTGCCAAGTAGTCATCCCTGGTGATACTAAGAGAACCATATTTGGTGCCAGACATTAAATGGAAGTTGGTAAATAGCAGTAATAGCAGTTATTTGGTAAAAATAGGTATTTGGTAAATAGAAGTTTATTTTTCTCACTATGAATCTCATTTTACTTAAAGAACACCATGCTTCCTTCTTTATTGATTACAAAAAATTAGTACCTCCTTGGTATGAAATATTGTTTCTCTGCATACTTATTTATTAAATATATGTGGATACTTATCTTCCCTAAGTATAGTGGTTAAAATATAGATGATTTATTCTGTATCTAGAACTATAGTAACCCTAGAATTATCGTATAAAGTACATAATTGACATGAAAGTTAACCAACCCATGGAGTTGGAGCTATATTACAGCAGATAGGATTTTTACCTTGCATGTGGCAAACCTAGGCTCTATCCCAGGCACCTCATATGGTTTCCTGAACACAGCTAGAAGTAGTAGTGTACCAAGAATATCCTATGAGAATCACTAGGTATGGTCCCAAAGCAGAAAGGGAAAACAAAAGCTAACTAACATAACTCAAGATAATTGGTTATTTTTATTATCTCTTGACCTGATATTAATTAATATTGAACCAATAGAACTATATATCTGCTGGTTTCATTTCCCAATTGCAAGGCCAAGTACTGTTAATAACAATACTGCAGAATAAAACCTCTATGAATCTCTTATCCAATGTTGCCTCACTTGAATAGTGTCTGATAAATAATATGTACAGAATAAAGATGCATTTATTAAGATAATGTTGCAAGAGTTTGTCAAAAGGACCTGACTGTTGATTGACTGATCTAACAGGACTTGACTAACCAAAGTCTTCTTTCTATCATGCTGGTTCTTAAAACACAGCCTTCTTCCCTTCTCATGTTAACAATCCTCTCAAGAATGCTATCTTGAGAGGTAATGTGTTTTTATTTAATCCTGTTAAGGTTTTATCTAAACTTTAACAGTTCTGGCAGGAAAGTATAAAGATCAACTTACCTTTTTACTATCAAAGACAACTGTCACATATAGATAAGTTAAAAAATAAACCATTATCTACTAATTTGTAGCACTATCAACCCTTTCTCCTGGACTTTAACAACTTCACATTTGTTTTATATCAGCTATTTTGTTGATGAATTCTAGTTTTCTCTTAATCTAAGAATTTTTCCTTTCAACCCTAAAGAATAGTTTCACTGAATATAGATTTTTGGACTGATAATTCTTCACCTTAAATATTTTAAAACTGTTGCCATAGGTTCTTTGTAGTTTTCATGAGAACTCATTTTCATACAAATCATTGGTTATCTACATATAATATATTGTCTTTATTTTCTGCTTAAATGATATGTTTAGTTAGGAGTAGTATATAGCAACTTGGACTTTAGCAATTTTATTAAGACATGTCTATACATAAACTTCATTTAATTTGTGGTAGAAAAGACCAAAATCTAACATTATAATATCAGAATATATATCAAAAATCAGATATCAGAAAATTAATTTCATAGGAGAAATCTAAAGTAGAATGGAAGTTTCCTTTGAAAAACATATTTGTATATAAACTTCTATCTACAATGTCATTTCCCTACTGTACCCCCTTATCTTTTCAATATAAAAAGCAGAATTTAAACATGCTTATTTTTTGTGTCTTTTACCTATAACCTACCTCACTGATACCCCCCTTATTTCCAAAAACTATTCTTAAAGATGATCTCTAGCAATAGTTATGTGAGTTTCTCAGCTTCTCTAGGTCTCTACTCTGCATATAGAAACAGAAAGTAGAAAATGTTGTAATAAACTTTCCAATTTGCCTCTAATGACTTCAGAGTAATACAAGATGGTCTCCTTCATACCTTTACAATACGTATCTCTTTCTATCAATATAGATAGAAAATAGTGTAATTGTGTGTCTTTAATATGTAAGAAAAAGGATTAAGCATTCTATTGCATCTTATGGTTTCAACTCATTTTCTAATTTGATCTGCCTATTGGAGTCCTAACGTTAGACCTATACCCTCAAATCCAAAACGTACCTAAGAATTTAAAAAGCTAATTTCATTGTAAATATGGTCACTACTCATTAATATTTTTGTCTAGAAACAAATAAAGTTAGTTCTCCCTGTCTTTAGAAATCAGTATATATTTTTATATCCTCCCTAAGTAAAAGACTTTCATGCTACAATCTCAATTTTTTCCTCTACATTTGTCTAAATAACCATAAAAAATTTTTATTTCTATAATATATATTAGCATGTTACTAGAATAAAATAAAATAAAAATTTAATCTGTCATATTTAATTACATTTATTAGCATTTATTTTAAGTAAATAAGTTGCAATACTACTCAAGACTGACAAATGCCAAGAAACATGCAAATTTTTGGTATTAAACTTTATCTTTTCAAGTTAGAAAGTACAATTGAGGGGGCCGGGCAGTGGCACTGGATATAAGGTGCCTGCACTAACCTAGGATGGACCACGGTTCGGTTCCCCATATGGTCCCCCGTGCCAGCCAGGAGTGACTTCTGAGCGAATAGCCAGGAGTAACCCCTGAGCGTCACCAGGTGTGGCCCCAAAAAAAAAACAAAACAAAAAAAAAAAGTACAATTGAAGACATAGACCATGACAGCACAGAAGGGAGGGTGTTTACCTTGCATGCTGTTGATCCAGGTTCAATTCCTAGCACTCTATATGGTCTCCCAAATCCACTACAAGTCATTCCTAAGGGCAGAGCCAGAAGTAACCCCTGACCATGGCCATGTGTAATTAAACCGCCCAGCTGGAAAAAAGAAAGTACAATTAAGAGAAACTTCTCCCAGTTCTGTGAGAAGGTTGAAAGAATAAATGTATAAATGAGAGATAATTTTCTAGATTTTATTCATGATTTTGGGTGAAATGTCCTGTAGTGAACTGGTTTTATTTTAATTGAAAATTTATAGTAGAATGAATCCATGAAAAGAATGAATTACTGTTACAGATAAGATTACTAAAATTTAGGTATAATATATATTTGAAGTATAACGTGATGATCAGTCTAACCCATTGTAGTTTCCTTGACTAAGAACCTTGGCTGAGATCCAGCACAAGTAATAAGATGGATGGCTTAAAAGTGGTAATTTATACACATCCATCATCTTCTACTTCATTCCAGGGGAAGAATCTTTGCATCATGAAAGATTTCTGGCCCGGGACAAAGAAGTAAGACTGAAATATAATACTCTACTAGTCATATTATGTAAGAGAATTAGGCAATGTTAAAATAGGGCATAAATAACATATTTTCTTGTTTTAGGAGCATTTTGCAAAATACTACCTGAAGTAATGCAAACTCTAGCAGGAATCTTGTTGGTAATTTCTGGTTGTCTTAAGCATTTCAGCTCTAGTAACACATAGAAGTGTTATGTGACTTATTGTAATGATTTAAACAAACTTGCTAAAAGTTTAGTCATTTTCAGTCACTAAAACAGAAATGTTTAAAAGCTGTTTTCTGAGATTGATAGCTATGAAGGTCATGGACTTATGCAAAGGAATTAGGTAGTGCAGTGATAACTGTCTTAGGTTTGCAGAACATTTACTTTTGAGATAAAACTTTGGTTTTTATTTTCAAGGGTATCTCAGAATAGGCAAAGTTAAGGCAATTATTCTCAAAGGAAGTACACACTGAAAGAACAATGGGAACACTTAAAAGGTGCCCTTACCCATTTTCATATAAAGGGAAGACTGAAAGACTCTGTTCATTCATTTATATTGTCATTATAAAAATACATTGAAAACCAAGGTTCGTGAATGTAAATTGCCAGGGAAGCAATTGACATAATTAATGGAGGAGAAAATGTTCTTTAAAAAATATTTTACAATCAAAGTTTGGATATGTACATTCTTTAAAATATATATCTATGTTCAAATTTGACTTGGGGATGTTTTTTCTTTCTTGAGCACTCATTGGTCATAAATATTAGACACTGTCCTCCTTATTATTCTAGAAAGAAACTAGATGTATGACATTAATGGTGTCTGAGCATTTATGAATTTTGATTACCACATTTATATGTATGCCTCATATTCCAGACATGACAATATTTTAGATACATTTTTAGATAAAAGTGATACAATATAAAACATTATGACAAGCTTATAAAATTTTCATATTATTTCGTATTTGCTTCTTTTAGATTCCTTAATTATACAATATGTAGCATTTATAACAAGAATACAAAACATATTTCAACTAATAAATGTCAATTTTGTAATAGTTGATGCCACTTTATAGCAATATTTACACAAAAGTAATAGATAACTGGTAATATCTATAAATGATAAGATAGCATGGAGGTAAGGCGTTTGCCTTTCATGCAAAAGGTCATCGGTTCGAATCCCGGTGCCCCATATGGTCCCCCGTGCCTGCCAGGAGCAATTTCTGAACATGGAGCCAGGAATAACCCCTGAGCACGAGCACTGCCGGGTGTGACCCAAAAACCAAAAAAAAAAAAAAAAAAAGGTAAGTAGCATTTTAATGTATAGTTGCCCCTCATATCTTCATTTTACTTTTTTTCACTAACTAAATGTTCAATCAAAGGCAAATTTTATTAATGTGAAATCTTCCACATAAAAAATTTTGTTATAGGGGCCCGAGAGATAGCATGGAGGTAAGGCGTTTGCCTTTCATGCAAAAGTTCATCGGTTCGAATCCCGGTGCCCCATATGGTCCCCTGTGCCTGCCAGGAGCAATTTCTGAGCATAGAGCCAGGAGTAACCCCTGAGCACTGCCGGATGTGACCCAAAAACCAAAAACCAAAAAAAAAAAAAAAAAAAAAAAAAAAAAAAAAAAAAAAAACAAACAAAAAAAAAATTTGTTATGAGGGGCCAGAGAGATAGCATGGAAGCAGCATGCAGAAAAACGATGGTTCGAATCCTGGCATCCCATATGATCTCCTGTGCCTGCCAGGAGTCATTTCTGAGCACAGAGCCAGGAGTAACCCCTGAGAGACGCCAGGTGTGACCCAAAAGACAAAACAAAGAAACAAAAAAAAATTGTGATGAATATCAACTGGCACAAAAATTAGCTTAGAGCTTTATATCTTCTGTTCCCATAAACCAAACACATTAACTACTCTAAAGCAATTAAAATGTAAGATGATTTAGATACTTCAATCGAAATTTGAATTTGTCTCATAGCGGATTAGTGAAAACAAATTTCCTCACTCAAAGACCAGATTAAAAATTGAAACACAATAAAATGATGTCATGATCTTAGATTCTCTCATATGTTAGCTCAGTTCTCATTAGTTTTTTAATACACTAAGAAACATAAAAAAGATTCTAATGAGTATTTTATCTCTTTATATTATATTAAAATTAAAATATAGCAACTTTTTATCTTTTCTAATTTCCTATACTTAATGCTTCTTTTATATACAATGTTTGTGAATCCATAGGTGTCTGTACCTATGTATATGTAGACAGACAACATATATGTTAACCCAGTGATAAGGAGCTATGATTTAGGATTATAAATGAAAGGGATTGTAGATGGCATAATAGTGGGGTCAATAGGCATTTGTAAATCTTAAAACTTCTTTCAAGAGGTTGGACCTATAAGGATGGCCTTAGGTCATTAAGTAGGAAACAGGAGACTAAAAAACCTGAAAAGCATGAAATTTATTATCCAGAAATAATAGAATTCTGGCAGATTGACAGGCAGACAGTCAAAACTTTGCCCAAATATGATTCAAGTTTCTAGTAAATCATAAATGAGAAATGGAGGAAAAAAGAGACTTGAGAGAGATTTGAATAAGCATGTATGGGAGAGAAAGTATGTATAGGTGAGACTATACAAAAACACAAGCTTCCCCAAAGGACTCATGCTAGATACACAGATTTTGGATTCAGGTCAGTGAGCCTGATTCCAGGTGTGGTTAAGAGAGCTGACATCACTTCAGTAGCCCAGATGAGGCTGAGCTTAATGCATTACTAAATTTTCATGCATATCCATCTCAGTTGATGCAGTTCACACTGCATATAACTGTTTTTTATCTCTCCAGTGAATTAGAGAAAGAACTTAAATTCTCAGAAAGTATAACAGAATTTAAAAAAATATTTGGGGGGCCAAAGTCATAGCAGAGCGAGTGCATGATTTTGCTTTATACACAACTGACTAACTTGAATTCAATCCCAATCATCCCAAGTAGCTCCCAGAGCCTGCCAGGAGTAATATCTGAGCACAGAGCCAGAAGTAACCTTTGAGGGCTGTCTTGGTGAGGCCAGAAACCACAAAAAAATTTATTTGGGAAGTTACCACATCAGAAATTGTGAATTTGTTCTGTCTTAAATCCAGATTAAACCTATCAAAAGATCCTGTGTCCCACAGTTCTAGAGTAATAGAAAAAATAAATAACTACCTTAGAATGATTTTACATTGCCCTGTCCTAGAATACTGAACTTTAAACATGATTTTATTTCTCAAATAATTATTCTCTTTTCTTTTCTTTTTTCTTCTTGACTATTGGAACTAGTCATGTTCTTCTAGTATCAGCAGTGTTTGTACTGCACTCTAACCTATTAAGAATTTTGAAACTGATTTATAATTGGACACAAAAGTAAATTCATATAGCATATTAGGTTCTTAAGTTTAGGAATGCTCTAACCTAGGTCCACTACATAATTATTTGATTCAGTACCTCTCATTTTTTTCATTTGGGAAAAGTGAATGATGCTGCCAAATGCTTAGCATTTACAAAATTTTGCTTCCCAATAAATTTTCCCAAAGAGGTTCTTCCCACTCTATTTTTTTCATAGTCAGTAGATTGTACTTAACCAACTTTAGAATTTCAGAAATTATATGTTGGCATTTGAGTTCTCAAATTACCTGAGATTCTGGGTGGACAAACTTGTGCTCACAGTTTTGCAATTGCATTTTGCTAGGAGCACTTCGTTTTAGGATTTTGTTCTACATCCTGGGAACTGGCAGTCTAGGTTAAACTTAGTTAAGCACATATGTTTCTCAGGCTTACCACTACAGGAACAAACATTTTGAACAGAGGAAGATATGACCTAAAACTAATGGAGCTAAAAATCCAGGGTAGCACTTTATAAATGTCCTGACAGAATCAGATTTGTTAAGAGTTCTACATCAAGAAGAGAAAAAGAGTTAGATATAATGAGGAAATGTTCCTAAAGTAAGATTTTTTAATTACCTGTACAAAGTGATTAAAAACTAAAAAGACCGGAATCTCTAAGAATCAAGTTCTAAATTTTCTTTCAATAAAAATTGTACTGGGGCTAGAGCGATAGTACAGTGAGTAATGCCTTAGCCTTCCACATGGCCAACCCTGCTTCTATCCTGGGCATCCTATGTGGTGCCCAGAGGCTTACAGGAGCGATTTCTCTAAGTACAGATCCAGGAGTAACCTCTCAGTGCCCCCAGGTATGGCTCTAAAACAAACAAACAAACAAAACAAATTAAAAAATTGTGCTTTGCACCCATTATTTTTTCTCAAAGTACCTCCTCCCAATAGCTTTCAATCTCAAAAAACCTAGGCCCTCCTCCAATTTTGGCATTGTCTGATATTTTGCAGCCTGCACTGTTCCTCGATAACAAATAGCTGAGTTGTAGGAGGATGCATCTCTTTGTGTTACTCATTTGAGACCCTGGGGATACAGCAGCTGTGCAAGTGCTCTTGCTAGTTGTCCACACTTGAACTCCGATAGATTATTTCTGGAACATTGTGATGCATCTTCTGCTCCTTAATTGGCTCAGTGGTAACTTAGACTATCTAGTTGTTCACTTGTTTCTTCTAACTCTTATCTGAGCTTTCTGGCCTATTTAGTTTTCTGTTTCTTCCCCATAGAATGCTCTTTGAAATGTTACAAAGGGATCTCTGGTGACTCTCTTAATCAAATTAATTGGAATTTGTGGAGCATTCCCTATAGAAATACCTTTCTATATAAGCAGCTAGTTATTTCTTCTGCCTCAACCATTTCCATATCTTTGGAACACAATCTGCTTAAATATGCACAGACAGTCTCCTGCTTGCACTCTGGTTCATGTTAAAAACTGAATTCTCTGGCTGAATTCTTCCATAAGAAGAGAAAAGCTAGCAAATTAGGTTAAAAACAAAAACAAAACAAAACACTGCAATGTGCTATTCATAAGAAACTTGTTTCAGACCAAGGGGATAGAAGAGTAAAGATTAATGGAACAAATCAAAAGATACCAGGAAAATGCAAATATTAGAAATGATTAGGATGTCGATATTTCATCAAAAAGCTTAGATAAAAGATTAAAAGCAGTGTTTAGTAAAGTGGAATGTTTTAAAATTATAACAGGCAGTCTTTCTTGATCTAACAGTCTTAACAGTTTAAGTAGAACAAAAAAGCATAATGCATAAAGAAAATACACTTGAACTATAAAGTTATGGTATAAACTTAAAAAATTGAAGATTGAAGATTGAAGACAAATATGTGGTTTGATCAAATAAATAGCATTGATAAATTATAATGTATGCTGTATATGCATGTTTTCATACATGTGCATGAATCATAAACATAATTTCCATTTTTCTTATATCCATTCTAAAGAATATCTTGATTGAATACCTGTTTCCAAAGGTCAAAACTGGGTTGACAAACACCCTACTTATTCTATCTACCTGACTTCTGAAAGTTATGAATTTTAATGACAGGAATTTTAAAGTTATATTTTATGATATTAATAAATAATAGAAAGCAGATTATAGAAGTAAGTCAAAGATATGGATGATATGGGTCGGAGAGATAGCACAGTGGTAGGGCATCTGCCTTGCAGCCTATCCAGTATGAAACCCAGCATCCCTATGGTCCCCCATGCCTGCCAGGAGCTACTTCTAAATGCGGAGCCAGGAATAACTACTGAGCATCACAAAACAAAACAAAACAAACAAAGAAATGGATTAAAGACCACAAAATATGACTAGAATCTTGAAATTGCATTGGAGAAAAAGACAGAGCTTTCCATGAAGTTAAATTGCAGCTAGAGTCATTTTTAAGGATTTGTGGTCATTGGCCGGACAAACAGAAGCAAATATAGACAAATGAGATTATATATATTATCATTCATGACCTTTAGATTTTCCAATAGCAGTCCGGGAGTCTGCTTTCTCTGAGTAGTGCCTCAGTTACTACAAATCATTGGTAATGCCTCAGTTTCTGCAATTTTAGAAATTGGAATTTACAACTCAAAGGGGTGTGTTCCTCAAAACTTTGGGCTACCTATATACTCGAGTATAAGCCAAGTTTTTCTGGCACAATATTTGTGCCAAAATTCCAAACTCAGCTAAAACGCGGGTCATAAAGGTTATTTGATTCAGTGAACCTGCACCGAATCAAATGCACATAGCCTCCAGTCTACTTCTGCCGTCTCCTGGAGGGGACAGTGCTTCAGTTTAGTCCACAAGTCGCTGTTGAGCTGAAAAGGTAGGCGGCTGAACTGAACTGTATGCCACTGAACTACTTAACCTATAATATTGTGTGCTTTGTATAAGATCAATAGAAATGATGATATCGGCAAACTCAGTAATGATGACAATATCTATGCTGATACCCTCACATCATATACAGCTGACGCTCTATTTGGACATACAGATGAGGAGGAGGAGGACTCTAGTTTTGAAGGATCTCAACCTTTGTGATTTAGCTGGATTACCTGTTAAGCTACAGTTTTATGCACTTTATTTAAAGTTTTAAAGTTATTGTTTTTAGTTTAGAGTTTTTCTTTAGCAATAAATATTGAAAAATATTTAACCTACCGATTCTTCAATTATTGTAATTATTTTGGGTATATATTTTTATTTTTGAAATTTACCAGTGGCTGCTGCATTTTCCACCTTGGCTTTTACTCAATTCACCAAGTAATCCCAGTTTTTAGGGTAAAATTTAGGGGGTTAGCTTATACTTAGGTTGGCTTATACTCGAGTATATAAGGACTTAAATACTGGGCAATTCCTTACACTTATTATTTACCAGAATAAAACTTATTACCAGAGTCTATTTCACTGCATAGGGTATCTGAAATAATCTCTAGGCCTGAATGAGACTTTGGAATCTATATTTTTACATTAATCATCTAGAATTTTGCTACTCAAAGTATAGTGTATAGATGAAGTAACATTAGGTTCATCTAAGAGTATGTTATAAATGCTGACCCAGAATGAAATTCGAACAATCCCCAGTGTCCCATGTGGTCCCCCAAGCCAGGAGGGATTTCTGAGCGTATGGTCAGAAGTAAACCCTGAGCGTCACTGGGAGTGGCCCTAAAACAAAAACAAACAAAAAATGCAAAATGCCAAAGTTTATCTCAGAGTAGAATATACTTACTCACCCTAGAATATTCATTTTTGTTTTATTTTGTTCAGTTTTCTGACCTATATATGGTTCTGCTCAAGACTCTCTCCAATCACTGTGATCAGGGAATAATCCTGACAGGGTTCAGTGATACAACTCAGGTTAGTCATGGGCAAGGCAAAGCCATACCAGCTGCACTATCACTCTAAAACACCAGAATGTTCTTTGAGTTTTCATTTGAAAACAAAATAGTGTTTATTTTGTGTGGTTAAACTTTATTTATCCATTATTTTTTTTCTTTTTGGGTCACACCCGGTGACGCTCAGGGGTTACCCTATGCTCTCTCTCCCTCTCTCTCTACTCTCTCTTTTCTCTCTCCTCTCTCTCCTCTCTCATCTCTCTCTCCTCTCTCTCCCTCTCTCTTCTCTCTCCTCTCTCCCCCTGTCTCTCCTCTCTCTCCCTCTCTCTCTTCTCTCTCCTCTCTCTTCTCTCTCCCTCCTCTCTCTCTTCTCTCTCTCTCTCTCTCTCTCTCTCTCTCTCTCTCTCTCTCTCTCTCTCTCTGAGAGATCACTCCTGGCTTGGGAGACCACATGGAATGCTGGGTGATCGAACCGCAACCCATCCTAAGTTAGTGCGTGCAAGGCAAACTCCCTACCACCTGTGCCACTACTCTGACCCCTCCATTACTTTTTTTTAATTATTTATTGAAATACCCTGGTTACAAGAATGTTCATATTTAAGTTTCAGCCATAGAATATATACTACCCTTTACCAGGGTGATCTTCCTTCCACCAAAGTTCCCCATTTCCCTTCACACCCCAATCCCAACAGCATTCTCCTTCCCTTACTATCATTGTCATGGCAATTGTTACTATCAGTGCACTCTACTTGCACTCACAGTTCTTTGTGGTAAACCTCATGTCATGAGCTGGTTCTCCCAAAATTCATTGTTATGATGTCTGAATATTATTGCCATACTGCCATATCCCTTATATGTGGTATTTAGAATAATTGCAAGAAAGCAACACAATGGTCTAATGGTTAGTTGTCTTGAACACTATTAGCCCCAGAATACAGCAAGAAAAGAAGGAACTGAGTGGAAGAGGAGAAACACAAAATTTTTATTCTCTTCTATGTGTCTTGTATTTTTTCTTATATCCCACAGATGAGTGAGTGAAACTATTCTATGTCTATCCCTACCCCCCTGACTCATTTCACTAAGCATAATAGTTCTATATCGATATATTTATAGGCAATTTCCATGACTTCATATTTCCTAACAGCTGCGTAGCATTCCATAGTCAATTAATGTTTGATAAAAGGGAAAAAATACACACATGGAGCAAGAAAAGCCTTTCAACAAGTGGTATGGGGACAATTGGTCAGTCACATGCAAAAAATTAATTCAGATCTCTATCTAACACCATGCACAAAGGTCAAATCAAAATGGATTAAAGACCTTGATATTAGACCCAAAACTATAAGCTTATATAACCTTATATAAAAACATTATATAAAAAATGTATAAAAGGGGGCCGGGCGGTGACGCTAAAGGTAAGGTGCCTGCCTTGCCTTGTGCTAACCTAGGTCGGACCGCGGTTCGATCCCCCGGTTCCCCATATGGTCCCCCATGCCTGCCAGGAGCGACTTCTGAGCGAATAGCCAGGAGTAACCCCTGAGCGTCGCCGGGTGTGGCCCAAAAACCAAAAAAAAAAAAAAATGTATAAAAACCTTATATAAAAAAATGTAGACAAAACAATCCATGACATTGAAACTAAATGCATCTTTAAGTAGAAAACACCACTATCTAAGCAAGTGGAAGCAAAGATTATTGAGTGCTATGTTAGAATCCAAAGTTTGATTTAGGAATTAACTGTAAAACTAGTTTTGCTGTGAATTTAAGTCATTACAGACTGTGAATTAAAATAGAAAGACTAGGCCCAGAGAGCAACTATTTCCAGGAATCAGACCCCAGAGGCAAATAACCGGAACTACACCAATATAAGACTTAACAACATGGACAGATGGCCAGATGACAACCCACATCTTGAGCCGGGTGCTGCAGCCCACCCAACTGTCTGTCTGATGCAATATTGGAACTACTACTTACCCTAGTCCCAACCTTGCATTAAGGCTAATAATTTTAAAGATTAACTGCCCAGAGGCGGGAATCCCCTAGACAGAATTCTGGCCTGCTTGACAAAGTAAAGCTTCCATATTGGTGGGGAAAAGGTGGTAGAATCTATATTTGGAATTAACTATAACCCAATGTTAGAATTCAGTATGTTTTTGCTTAGGAATAATATTAGAAATAACATTGCTTTGACTTCTGTATTCTGATTACTAAAGGATCAATGACTTTTAACTAAGAGCACACAACAACTTTGTCCCCCACTGAAAAGGGAAACTGAGGAAACTATCTTAGTCACCATGAGTACCCTAAAAGCCTTCATGTGTTTATCAGGGAGGTGGTCCTAGAACTTATCTTGCTACACCACCAGGATGTAACTCCATAGCTGTGGAAAATTTCTGAGTGACAGTATGTTAGTTAAAAGTATGTAAAGCTTGAACCCCTGTCATTCGAAGTCCACATTGAAACCCATTGTACTGGGAGATACGGGACCACAGCATGCTAGATCAATAAAACTCATTATGTAACTTGCATTGTGTTGTGCCCCGTTCACTCCTTTATTGGTTGTTTGTGAATCCGCAAAGAGCTCCCAAAATGAGAAATTGATTCCCATCCACTTGTCCCCTTTTTGGGGGAGATCTTGGTAATATTTATCTGCAGCAAATAATCCACACAGAAAGGAGGGTTAAGGGGTAAAAGTTTGGGCGAAGAGAGTCCTTTGTCAGCCTGCTGCTAGCTTCAAAACACACCTCGAGCCAGCCAGCCAACTCTGCCAGAAGACCTGGCACCCAAGCTATTTATTTGGCTCTCAACAGCGCCACCACCTGGAAGGTCAAGTTGGGACAACAAGCAAAGAATAATCTTATGGAAATATTTTCATATACAACACATTGCAGTTTGCTCTCTGTTTCTTTTTGGGACAAAGCCAAGACAGGACCCTAACAATACAAACAAATGGAACTACATTAAACTAAGAAGCTTCTGCACCTCAAATGATACAGTGACTAGGATTCTAAGGCTACCCACACAATGAGAGAAACTGTTCACCCAAAACCCATCTGATAGGGGACTAGTATCTAAGATATACAAGGTATTAAAAGAACTTAACAAGAAAAAAACCATAGATAGCCCCATCAAAAAATGGGGAAAAGAAATAAACAGACATTTCCTCAAAGAAGAAATACAGATAGCTAAAAGGCACATTAAAAAAAAAA
>PVKC010004487.1:0-17583 GCA_004027635.1 Crocidura indochinensis | reverse complement strand
CCTAGTCCAACCTTTCTGAAAAACAATATGGATATTCCTAAAAAAGTTGGAAATTGAGCTCCCATATGATCCAGCAATATTCCACTCCTAGAATATCCCTTGGAACACAGAAACAAATACAAAAATGTTTTCTGTACTCCCACATTCATCGCAGCATTATTTACAATAGCCAGAATCTAGAAACATGCCTCATGTCCAACACAGCTAAGTGGGTAAATATACTATGGTACATTTACACAACAAAATATTCATTTTTAAAATCTGTTTGGTAATAATATATCTTTAATTTAACAAAATTTGTTACTCTTTCTTTATATTTTAAAATTTTGTGGGAACCACATCCAGCAGTGCTTAGGGATTACTCCTGGTTCTGTACTCAAAATTCACTCCTTGGAGACTCAGGGGATCTTTTGGGATGTTGGGGGTTGAAACAGGGTTGGCTACCTGCAAGTCAAATGCCCTACCCACAGCACTATTGCTTCAGCACCATTTTTAATGATTTTTAACCAAATCTTTAGTTGTTTAGAAATGACAGACAAGTTTGGGAAGCGTTTCAGAGGATGATTTTCATGATCAACCAGGTATAGGAACCATCAATAGCCTCCTTTAGCAACCAGAATTTGATGTGACAACTAAACATCAATGTTAGTTAATACCTACATTAGGGAAATAGGTATATTCATTAAAGAAGGGCTAGCTTTCACTTAGTTTGAATCCAAAGTGTATGTTTGTTTAAATGGTTTGATGCTGTTCTCATTATGGTCTTTAGGTACTGCTTGTGCATAATGATGGATTTAATCTTCCCTGTATTTAGGATAAATGGGAAGTGATCTTACATTAATATTTTCACCAAACAATCTCCTGAAACTTTGCATAGGGCTTCCCTTGAACTTACATTATCAAAATAATTATTACTGTGATGATTTATGTCAGATCTTTTCAAATTTAGACTTCAATTTCTATTTCATTTTTATCTTCAGCACCCATATTATGTTACTAAAAGCAAAGTTATTGCATTACATGAAATTTAGGCTGGAATTTTTTACTATATCACTCTTAGGTAAATACATTAATTTCCATGGAAACTGGAGATGAGTCTCTGACCAATTTTCCCCATTATGTCTCAGATCCTCTTCAGAATGCCAACACAGGTATATTCTAGGTGTCTCACTACATATTTCTTATCAGAACCTATATGCTTTAATATGGAAAAATATATGAGCAATTTTAAGCAATTTATGCTAATTTAAAGAATAAAATATTTTGTTAGTTGTAGTTATAAGTGACGAGATGAATTTTAAGTTAGGGAGGTCTTGGAGTCTTAATTCAATGATTTTAAATTTTTTTAGAATTATATATTTCTCATAATGCATAAAAATAGTACTGGAAAATAATTGTATAAGAAATATCATTGTCACAAATTATTGGCTTAGATATCAGGGAGTGATGTCGTAGGATCTATTATAATAAAATGGGTTTTATTTTGTTCTATCTTATTATTGAGCACCTGATAGAATTTTATACATGACATATAAAACTATTCTGAAAATATAACTATATATAGTAGATTTATCAGGTGCTTTAGTACCTTTTTTGGACCTACTCTGTATGACACACTATCTCTCTTTTTTCCTCTGAGTTTCTCCTTTTCTCAATTTTAATTACTGAGAATAAAGGAGTGGTGAGGAAAGTTAGAATGATATCAGAAATACCCTTTACAATAACTGAGATACATGTAATAGAAGCTAGATACATGTAATATGAGCGATAAAGCACAAGTATGAATATAATTGCTTTTACTCAATAGGGTCTTTTCCCTTCCTCTTATCTCCTCTGATTGTATTCCTCATGGAGTAAGGAGTACATAAGCTGAAATATGTATTTGCTTTACACCAAGTACACACCGTCTCGTCCCTTTTTACTAAATCATACTTTGGATACCTGAGAAACCAAAATTTAACCCAGACTGTTTTGATTCATTCATCCTGTAAAGGCCTCTTTATAAAGTTAGATTCTGATGCTCATGTGTCCATTTAAGCTAAGAGAAATCCAGAGGCATTTTCTAGGAGTGAGAGCCAAATGGACTGTTCTATGGTGGCTGGAAAGTGATGTACACAATTCTTCAATTTTCAAGACAAGGCCAATTACGGAAAAAGAAGGAAGGTGCAGATGCTTTGACACTTCAAAAATGCCAAGTTCTCAATTCAAACTGGTCTTTCAAGGCAGATATTCCAAGATATAGGCTAGAATATTGTGGCCCAAAAATGGAAAAAAAAATTTCTTTCAGTGATAAAGTGATAGTACAGCAGGTAAGGAATTTGCCATGCATAATCTCAATTAGGTTTGGTCCTCGGCATCCCATATGATTCCCTGAGTCTGCAAGGAGTAATTTCTGAGTAGAGAGCCAGGAGTAACCTATGAATAATGCCAGTTTGGGCTCAAAGACAAAAACAAAAAAAATTTTTCTTTCAGATTTGGAAAGATAGTAGAGTGGGTAAGATAATCTTGCATTCGATCTCCAATATGATGCCCAGTTTCCTACATGAGTAAGTCCAGGGCCAGAAATAAACCCTAAGCATGGTTGGATGTGACCCCAATACATCTTTAAGTAAGTTTTTATAGAGTTTATATTCTCAGATATATTGTTTATTTATCTTATTTGTATAAACTCTTAGCTATTTTTTTTGCTTTATGATTAAAATTCTTCCCAGAAAAACCTAGTATTTTTTCTAGAACACCAGGAATGTAATTTTTATCCATTTACTTATTTATTACAGTGTAATATACAGATATATATCAAATAAAATTTACATTGATTTTCATACTCAGCATAAATGAAATTACTAAAATATAAATTAAAAGCTTAATTTTGCATGCAGATTTAAAACATAAGCTTATGAAAATAAATATATTAGAATAGTAACTAGAAATTATGCTAAAAGCTTTCTGTCATCTCAGCAGCATTATCTTGAATTATCTCCAGTATTGACCTTTACTCTCCAGTGTCTCTCTTTACTACAAAAACCACCTATGTTTGCAAGGGTTTAATTTGAAATATTACTAATTCCACCTGTTTTTGCTCCAAACATGGAAAATAATAAGAACATTTTATTTTTTATTTTTCCTCATTTATCTCATTGAATTATTGCTCACAATAATGTATACACTTTTCTTTAATGCGTTTTCTAAAGATTCTTCATCTTGAGTCTATTACCTGGGAGATTGTGGTAGATACTGTTGTGCCAACTTGTTTACATTAAAAACTGTATTTCAAAATCCACATAATAGTATTGTTTGAGTAGGTAAACTATTCCAAATTATCATAAAATAATTAAAAATATGAATGTCATTACTATAAATTCAGATAGAACTGATTCAGGATATGGATAGTTCAAATGACATTATGAATTTAACAGGAGAGGTAATTATAACCATAAATCGCCATATTATATGGGGGGAAAATAGTTCTTTGTGACAATTACTTGCCCAAATCATAGACTTTTCACTAAGTGAAATACCCAGTTATATTATACAGTAGAGTTTATCTATTCATGTATTCATATCCAAATTCTATAAAGAATTATTGTGTAACAATCAGTTTAAGGATATGTAAAAGAAATGAGCATTAATATATATATGTACAAATACACATATTATATATTCAAATGTATACTGGAGAAGGTTTCACAAGAAAACCTATTGTCTGTGTTCCTACTAAAGGCAAGTGTAGACATTTATGTGAGGTGTATGGTTCTACTCATTAGAGAAATTATCATGAAATTTAAACTTTTAGGGTACTGAGTTAAGAAATAGTCTAAGGAGCAGAGAGATAATACAGCTGGTAGAATGTCTACTTTTACACATAACCAAACTCAGTTCCATTACTGATACGGCATGGGGTTCCCTAAGGCCTGCCAAGAATGAACCTTGAGAACAGCTAGTTAGCCAACAAACAAAAAAAATCAAGAACTAGAAAATGAAAGAGAAGTAACCCAGTGCTACATATAGTGAAATCAAAGACTTTCAAAAGAAATAAGATGTTCATATATCATTGTGATCTTTGCTTGACCTGAATTTGATATATACATAGAGAATTAAGAAGACTTCACACTAAACTCTCTTAACTAAAAATTCTAAAATAAGAACTAATACATGTTAACAAATACCATAATTTTGTGCTATAAACCTAGAGTTGTCTGCAGAAAACCCTGGACAACAAATTAATTAAATGTTGTCAACTAATTTGGAAACTCATTATTTATCTGGCACCAATTTTGCTTAGCAAATTAATGAGAAAGAAGACCATAGGAAAATAGATGATTCAACATGAAAAACTAAATCATGGCATAAAGACAAGATCAAAGAATTTATTTAGAGAAGAAAGACAGACCCATCATTTTCAGGAGGGCTTTCTCGATAGCTGAAACCAGAAAGTACAAAACAGCTATTTAAAAGTAGAATTAGGAAACCAGGATGAAGAGTGATTTTTAAGAATAAACTCCTTCTGTATTTGGTAGGTCAAGCTTGGATAAATAAAAGTTCTTGTGTTTATATCTGAGGATCACAACAAATTTATACTTACATATGGATTAATCTAAAAAGTAGACCTAAATTCAAATGGATAAAAAGACAACACCCATGAAGAAAAAAGAACTCTCACCAAAAAAGAAACCATAATGAAAAGATAATGAAGTTTAGTTTAAAAAAACAATTATGAGCTATAGTGATAGCACAGCCATAGGTTATTTTCCTTGCATGACCAACCCAGAAGGACCCAGAATCTATTCCGGGCATGATCCCTTGAACCTGCCAGGAGGGATTTCTGAATACAGAGCCAGAAGTGACCCTAAAGTGCTACAAGGTGTGCATTCCCCCCAAAAAAATCTAAAACGCAAAACACCTTCATGGACAGGGTCATGGTTAACCTTTAATACCCTAATAAACTTAATACACTAATACTTCATCCTTGTGATGGAGAATAACGGAGTTAAAACTAAACATGAGATGATACCTCATAGTTGTTTTGATTTGCATCTCTGATGATTAGTGATGTGGAGCATTTTTTCATGTGCCTTTTGGCCATTTGTATTTTTTCTTTGTCAACGTGTCTGTTCATTTCTTCTCCCCATTTTTTGATGGGATTAGATTTTTTTTTGGTAAAGTTCTATCAGTGACTTGTATATTTTGGATATTAACATCTTATCTAATGGGTATTAGGTGAATAGTTTCTCCCACTCAGTGGGTGGCTCTTGTATCCTGGGCACTGTTTCCTTTGAGGTGCAGAAGCTTCTCAGCTTAATATATTCCCATTTGTTTATCTCTGCTTCCACTTGTTTGGAGAGCGCAGTGTCCTCCTTAAAGATACCTTTAGTCTAAATATCATGGAGTGTTTTACCTTCTCGTTCTATATACCTTATGGTTTCATGTCTGATATCAAGATCTTTAATCCATTTGGATTTGACCTTTGTACATGGTGTTAGCTGGGGATCTGAGTTCGCTTTTTTGCAAGTGGCTTACCAATTGTGCCAACACCACTTGTTGAAGAGACTTTCCTTGCTCCATTTAGGATTTCTTGTTATCAAAACTTAGATGATTGTATGTCTGGGGAACATTCTCTGAGTACTCAAGCCTATTCCACTAATCTGAGGGTCTGTCTTTATTCCAATACCATGATGAACGAACTATTAAGTTGAAAATCCTCTTCTAGGCAAGAGAGAGCAGGCCCCACCACAGCAACTCCCAACCCTCACACATCCCTTGCCAGGGGATGGTTCCAGGCCTGTAGTGAAGCTAATGTCTCCTTCTGTGGCCCAGGAATCAAACTCTGCCAATCAGTGGGAATACAGGGAGATACAGGAAGACAACTTCACAGGAAGACACTACCGAAGAAAGGGTTCCTGTACATTGTCTCCAGGCTGTCCAGCCTTTTCCAACTGGAATAAAGAACGAGAAACTAGAGCCATAGGCTCAATTCTACTGCAAACACCTACATGTTCTCTAGCATTTACCTAGGTCCAAACTCATAGAAGAGCTTAGCTGGGATAACCACTCAACCTCTCCCAGCCTCCCCACCATGGGCTTCAAAGGTGAATTCTGGGCGGGATGGGGGCGGGGGCAGGCCAGGCAGACACAGGGAGCCTTTGCCAACTACTTGTATATTTTCATTCTCCATTGCCTCAGCAGGGAAACAAGCATGGAAAACAAATAGGAAAAGAATACTAATTAGAGCTAATTGACCCTGCCCTCTTCTGCCTCACTCCCCTTGACAAAAAGCTCCCCTATGCAAGGATTAAAAACACACACAAAAAAAAGACTAAACACAAAACTTATGGTAATCACATACACACACACACACACACACACACACACACACACTCTCTCTCTCTCTCTCTCTCTTTCTCTCTCTCTCTCAAAACCACTCTTATATTCCTTATATTTAAAACAAACAATTCTCAAGAAATTTAAGAAGATTGAAACCCAATCAACCAACTTTTCTGACCACAAATGTTAGAAATCATCTACATCAATTAAATGGAGAAATAATACACTTCGATGCATCAGTAAGTATATAATTATATCTTGATATTATAAGATATCATGTATGATGCAAAGAAATAGACCAACATAGGAGTTATCATTTAATTTAAGAAGTTATTAGTTTCATTAAAGAAAATCTATTTAACCTGAGATTTGATAGATAAATATAAATTCTTCAAGAAGTTCAAGAAGACACTTCCATAAACTTCCGAAGGAGAAATAAGTTGTGTGAAGACCTTTGAACACATTCTGAATAGAAAATATTTTTATGTTTTGTGGGGGGTTTTTTTGTTTGTTTGGAAGCCATCACTGGTGCTTGGGGGTCAGTCTTTAGGGTTGCTCCAAGCAATGCATGGGAGACCATAAATGAAAAGGACTAAAATCCAAACTTCCTAAATGCAAAGCATGCACTCAACCCATTGTACTGTGTTCTTTACCCTGAAGGCATTTTTAAAGGCAAGGAATAAGGTACTATCAAGAGGAAGAATGAAAGCAGAGTTAACATTTTGAACTTTACCCTCAGTTCAAAATTCAATGGCTTCAAAGGGACTAATATGGTCAAGTTAACAGATCTAAATGTCAATCCACTGACCATTCATTGGAGAAAAATAAAGACAACTGCAAAAGGAATATTATAGTTCTATAACCACTTCAAATGATCCTACCCAATCTTTTCCCCAAAGACTTAATTGGCGCCTTTGCTACACTTTTGCTTTCATCTAAACATTTGGTTCTTTTCTGTAGGATATGATGATCTGTAACAAGAAATCATCTTAGGTTTTTGGTGAATCTATAAGCATTACTTTTATATTAAAGGGTATTTCAAAGAAGAAAAATATCTTTTTTTTTTTTTAAGGAAAAAAGACCTCTTGATAATGTGTTAAAAAAAAAACTTCAGAGTATTGTAGTTATTTGTAAGCAATCCTGTGCTAAATAAATGAGTAATGAATTATATTCTCACTTTGAATCAAATGTAATATTTCTGCACATGATGATTATAGCACAATGGTTTTGTTATTTATGTTAATGTAAAAAACTTATATGTTTAAAAAGTATGAGTATAGGGCCAGACAGATAATACAACTGTTAAGGCAATCAAGTTACACATGACTAACCTGGATTTGATCCATAGCACCTTTTATTGTCCCCTAAACCCACCAGGAATGATACCCTAACACAAAACCAGTAGTAAGCCCTGAACACAACTGGCCATGCCTTCCAAAAAACCCATGTAAGTAAATAAATATATAAACATTATGAGTATACCAAAGAATACTTTTTATATAGGTCTCATGCATTGGTGTCATAAGTACTTAAAATTAAAAAATATCTATTACTATTTTATTCAAAATAGACCACATTATGTACTAACATATTTCTCTTAATTAATTTAAAAATTAGTTAATTTAGGGTTGCTCCAAGCAATGCATGGGAGACTAAAAATAAAAATAAAAAACTAAAAATAAAATTAATTAATTAATTAATTGTGTTTTCTGAAACAATACCTGGATAGCAATTTTATGCTTTTCGCAAATATTTTAGTATCTCAGTTTATTTAAGAGTTAAATAGTTCCTTGTGCTCTGCACTAAGTCTTTCATGTAGAAGTAGATTATAGAATCAAGTTTCAAAAATCCCTGTGATGATAGGAAGGAAATTGTCATAGCCTTTCAGTTGATTTTGCATGTTATTTTTAATATTACACTAAACAATAATAAGTAACTTGATATAAAAATTTTACAACCCTAACTTATCTGCCAGTCACAAAAGATTGCTAGATATCTTTGAACAAAAGAAAATATAGACTGTTTCTTAATGGTTTTCTCCATAAGAAAGGAAAATGGGTAGAGATGATTACAAAGGAAATTTTGAGCTGAATTCTTAGTTTACTTCATCCCAATGACTTTAACTATCTTTTAACCTAATATACTATTAAATATAAAAATATGATCATGTGTTAATTCTTCTAAAAACTATTTCGTGGTTGTCCTGCCTTTACTAAAGTTCATTTAGAAGAAAAGGTCCATGTTTCTTTTTTGTATTTATTGTTGTTGGGTTGTTTTTTTGTTCTTTTTTTCTTCTTTTTTACTTTGTTTTTGGGCCACTCCCAGTGATGTTCAGTGGTTACTTCTGGCTATGTGCTCAGAAATCGCTTATGGCTGACCATATGGGATACCGGGTATCTAACTGAGGTCAGTCCTGGTTCAACTGCGTGCAAGGCAAACTCCCTACCGCTGTGCTATTGCTCTGACCTCCAAGGTCCATGCTTCTTAATGCAACATGCAAAGACATTTTTTGCTGAATTTTCTCTTCTTCCACATTTGTGTTCTAATACTTCATTCCTTGCAAACTATGTAACAGTAAAACTCTTTCAGCTGCCTCTGCTCTTCTAATATCATCTTACTTCTCACCCACTAATTTGCTCATACTCTTTTTCCTTTATGTAAAGTAATTTTAATTCAACCCTCAACATTCAAGAAATACCATCTGCCATGATTCTTCAGTCTATGTTAAAGCTCATCTGAGATCATATAAAATTCAAACTGTAATCTACCATTAAACTTAATTTCATCATACTTATTTCAAATTATTTTAGTTGTTTCTTTTATTAATAACATTTATCCCTTGATGACAGAGATTGTGTAATATAGATAATACCTTAACACTCAGAAAAATATAAATACAGAAATTATTAAATAATAAATTTTTGTGAAATTTTTCTATTAAAATTATAATGCTCAAATTTTAATGACTTGGTACACTTGTCTTCTAACATGATATGCCTTTCCCAGAAAGAGGCCAAATAATTTCAGAATAAAATCATTTAATGTAGAAAACTGAAAATTTAAAATGCTTGTCAGTAAATGCCATAGCACTGTCCTAGTTGTTTTTCTTTCAGAAATGACTTTCTGACATAAAATGATCAATATTCCAGTCTACAGCTTCTTACAATCCAGAAGAAAATGATTCATGTTTCTTGTTATGATATTAATGCATGAAGAAAGCAATAAAAATTCCAAGAAACTATAATATTGTCACAACATCATAACTTTCTCTCATTACCCAGAAGTCACTGGATCATTACTCCTGATATGTATTGATTTGGACTGACAATACTGGAGTTTACTTTCACTGTCACTCTTATTCTGTAGGTCAAATAACTGTCATAATAATCTCAATATATTTACTTATAAAATAACAGAAGACTTAATGCAAGCACTGGATTTTTGCACAATGGTGGGTGGAGACTTGTTCTGTCTTAAGTGTGAAAGTGAAAGCAAACTAATCTTTTGTCTAAAACCCACATTCTGTACTAAACACTTTACAGTTCCTATGCAATTTTAAACTTTACAGTTAAAATGTGAGAGTTAATGCCGGTTTAATTTTCTTTTTTAACAATTATTATATTTTTCTAATTTTTATTTTAATGCTATAATTTATCAAGTTGTTCACAGTACAGTCATTTCAGGCACTAAATATTCAATCACAATTCCACCAAAAGTGTGACCACCCCTTCATTGGTATCCCCAGTCACTCACCCACCACCATAGCCTGCATTCATGCAGGCACAAAAATTTTACTTCATATTCTTTGTTATAACTAAAAAACAATAGAATTATTAAATCTTAGATCATAACAGGTCAATTTAAAATGAGTATTATGGGACCCGGGAGATAGCATGGAGGTAAGGCGTTTGCCTTTCATGCAAAAGGTCATCGGTTCGAATCCCGGTGCCCCATATGGTCCCCCGTGCCTGCCACGAGCAATTTCTGAGCATGGAGCCAGGAGTAACCCCTGAGCACTGCCAGGTGTGACCCAAAAAAACCAAAAAAAAAAAAAAAAGCTAAAATGAGTATTAGGTATTACTAAGTTAGTGCCTGATGATGTACTGGGCTGTGATTTGGTGCTAATTAAGTCTTCTGTACCATTGGATAGGCTCATGGGATTGGGTAGAATACCATGTAGCTTTTCCATCAGATTTCCTGCAATACTAGTAGATATTAAGGTATCGGTTGGTTCTGGTCTTGTGGTCCAGGATTTATAGTTCTAAAACAAATTAAGTTGTTCTTGTTCTTTATGTTTTGTGACAGTTTCTCAGTGTTGCATGAATGCCGGGAGATTCAGTGGACCCACTGCATGGATGAATAGATTCACTGCTGGTGGGAATGTAGAATGGTCTAGCCTTTTGGGAAAACAATATGAATATTCCTCAAAAAACTAGAAATTGAACTCCCAGCAAGAACACTCATAGGGATATACCCTGGGAACTTAAAATATCATGTAATAAAGCCCTCTGCATTCTTATGTTTGTCACAGAATTGTTTACAATAGCCAGAATCTGGAAACAACCCAAGTGCCCAAGAACAGATGAGTGGCTAAAGAAATTGTGGTACATCTACATAATCGAATACTGTGCAGCTGTTAGAAAAAATGAAGTTATAAAAATTTGCTTATACATCAATGGACATAGAGTGAAATGAGTCAGTGGGAGAGGAATAGACATAAAGTAATCTCACTCATTTGTGAGATATGAGAAATATAAAAGATAATATGTAATAATATCATGAGACAATAGAGATAAAGGTCAGAAGGACCAGTCCATGGTAGAAATCTTACCACAAATAGCGAGTCAGTGCAGTTAGGGTGGAAAAGGGACTATTATGACAAGGAAAGTTGGAACTGATCACTCTGAAAAAAAAATAAGGTGTTAAAAGTGGATGTGCATGCTATATAAAAGTAATATGCATGGTTTATATCCCTTCATTAACAGTACTTCAAATTAATTGTGGTTTCCCAAAGGGGGAATCAAAGGAAGAAAGAGAGAAGGAGAAAAAGCTATTTAGAGAAAGAGAAGTAAAATGTCTGCCAAGAGGCAGAGGTGGGGAATTAGAAACATTGGTGTCAGGAAACATGCACAAGTGAAGGGTAATGTACATTGTATGACTAACTCAATCATGAAAAAAATTGCAAAGTAATTATTTCTTTAAAAAAAAAAGAAAAAGAAATCAGCCATAAAAGAAAAATATTATGTAGCCCAGAAATTTGGAACGGTCAAGTTGAGGACCTAGACCCTTTCTATGGGAGGTGTTGGTCATGTAGATAAAAGAAAATATCCCCCTCTTTTCTGAGAAGGCCGTGGTGGTATCAGCCCAGACCACACTAACTGGGACATATCATCAGAAATTATTGTCTTCTCATTACTTTCCTTTTAATCCCATTATCTTTCTTTAACAAATAAGAAAACCAAGGTTCTGTCCAGCTCATCCTAGACATCACTGCCATACTTAAGGATACAAATAGCTTAAGCACTTGCTCAGGTCATAATCTTCCTTTACCCCTGAAAGTCCCTGGGAGGTCCTTCTTGACCTTCTTGTTTCTGCTAATTCCCTCTGAAGAACTCCTCAATGGTATTTCTGTCCTATTCAAAGTGCAAGATACCAAGAGATTCCTTGTTGTTTGTTCTTATCTGTAAAAGCTATCAATCATATCTTTTGCACTTTTGTGGTAGATAGACTTATTTTCATTTTTTCCCAGTATATATTCTGCACAAACAAGGATAAACAAACAACTCTTCCAAAGATCTTTCATTACATTATGTGCAACTTTCCTTCTGATCTAGAAGCTTCTTGATTCTAGAAGTTCAGAATAATAGACTGAACTTACATACTTCCTTACTAACGTTGCAGTCCAGGATCCTCATCACTTTATCAAGATGAATTTTTCTCAGACCTGACCTTGGTAACTTATTTTCAAATTTTTATCTAAAAAGTGTAGTGTACACAAATGCAATTGCCATTTTTGCATTCAACTATCTCCATAGACTAACTCTGTTCTTGAAAGAGATGTAAACCAAGTCATGAAAAAGTAAGAGTTCGCTGACCATACAACTAAAAGCTGGAAATCTCTAAAGGAGAGGGCAGGCTATGTACCCTCTCTGCCAAAGTCATTCCTGCTACAATTATCACCCACATCACCACTTTGCCAATGGCTTTGCTTCACCATTCATCTTCTGCTCTGCAGAGACACCAATCTGACAAAAGTTCCAACTATGCCTATATTTGGGCTGACATCACCAGACCATTTTTAGAATAAATGTGGACACCCTCCCTACAGCCCACATATGTCTGGAAGCCTTGATTGCCAAAAATATACCCCACAAAACCCTTGGTATCAGCAAAGGTGATTAAAATTCCTGGACCACAAGGCTGAGTTTTCAGTCACTCTACAACATCAAAGTTTTTAATGCTCGCATCCCCATAGAAACACACAAATTTAGACACTAATGTGTATCTGAAGTCATCTAATATTCAGAAGCAAAACAAGTAACAATATGTTCAACTAGCTATAAAAGCTTATTATACCTTCTAACAATGTCTTGCTATTAATTCATTGTTAAAACCAATACTATTCACATATTTTCCTGTTGCTGTACTCATTTTCTTTCTTCCTTTTTTCTTTCTTTCCTTTTTTCTCTAAATATTTTTGCTCTTACGAGGAAATAAATGTAATATGATGATCTATTTCAATGAAATGATGCAAGATATTTAGATAATTTGTAAATATATATTTTTAAAGTATAATTCACAATTTAATGCTCATAATACAGTTTCAGGAACCTTGGAATTCTTTGCTAATGATTGCCTTTTTATTTTCACTTTTAAATCTTAATAAATATCCAATAAAATAAAAACTACCATTATTCATTAGATTCTTCTGGTCCTTTGCTCCCAAATACCAAATGCTTCTCTGTTGTAAAAGTTCAACAGTTTATTTTATTTTTTTCTATTGATATATTTGTTTCATATAATGGGTAATATCATTCATTATTACTTTGTCTTATGATATATTCTACATTAGTAATTCTAACAAATGTCTTCCATTTTCCTGCAAATAATTTTAAATGTTTTTGTGTGACCAAGTATGTTGTTTCTAGATCTTACATATTGTGAATAATTCAGTAATCAATATTGGGATGCATTAATTCTTTGAGCTAATATCTTTTGTAACTTACCTAGATCAGTAAGTGGATCAGTCAGTGGTTCTATTTTTAGGTATTTTTAAGAAGCTTCAAACTGTTTTCCAAAATGGTTGCAGATGTTTTCATTCCCTCCAACAGTGCAGAAATATCCCTTTTACCCACACACTAACATTGCTTAAGAATGTTTTGATGTGAATAATTCTCACAGGTATGGGTTGATAGTTCACTATGGTTTTGATTTATTTTTCTAAAATTCAGTGGGGATGAGTAGTTTTTCGTAAGCATGTGAATTATTTATTTATATCTTTGGAGAGTGTACATCCAAACTTTCTGTCAAATTTTTTGTTGCTGTTGAGTTGTATGAATTCTTTATGTACTTTGATTAATTTCTTTTCAGATATAATAGAAATAAATACTATTTTCATTAAGTAGATTGACTTTTCATTATAGAGATATTTTCTTTCACTTGAAGGTTTTTAATTTTATGCTTTCATTTCTCTTATTATTATGGTTGATTCTTAAAGATATTTTCAATACTGTCTTAAAGGGGGCTAGAGATATAATAAAATAGATAAGGCACTTGCTTTGCATGCTGCCTACTTGGGTCTTGTCTCTGGTATTCGATATAGTGCCTTGAGCAATGGAAGGAATGATTCCTGTGCTTTGAAGAAATATTAAGCCCTGAGTACAACCTAGTCTGAAACCCCACAAAAAGTTAAAAATAGCAATAACAACAACAACAAAAACCATCTCTTGTTTGTTAAGGTCAATGCTTAGGTGCATTGAATTATTGAGATTTTTGAGCTATTTACATAGAGTATAAAAATGTCTAAAAAGCATAATGTTCAAGTCCCTAAACTATGGTGTGCCATTAGAATAGAATACTTCAATTTGTAGTAATAGTCAGTACCATATATTTATATGTTAAATATGTTAATATTTACAAAGCTAAAATAAAAAGATAGAAATTATAACTTTCTATGATGCATGTATATCATAATAACCAGACTGAATGCAACTTTTAAATAGGTTTTTATATCCCACCATACATACTGTATTATACAAATTTTGTATATAAGTGAATCTACATGTCAAGATAATAACTAATAATATTTTATTTAAAATATACGCTTAACTTAAATGGGCCTGTTATACCAGAGGACCAGGGAAAAAGAGTGATGATATAGGATTCACGCTGGGTCCATTGGTGGAGGAAAATTGACAATGATGGTGCAAATGGCCCTGACTCACTGTAGATTTGAAATTCAACTACGAAGAACTCTGTAGATCACAATTGTTCAATAAAATAAAATTCTGAAACAATGCAAGCTCAGACCTTCATCTAAATCATGCACAAAGGATAAATAAAAATGAATTATAGACCTTAATATTAGACCTGGATTTATAAGGTATATAAAAGAAAATGTAGGCAAGGCACTTTTATGACACTAAAACTAAAGGATCATCAAGGAGGAAAAAGCACTGTCCAAACAAATGGAAGCAGAGATTAAAAAAAAAATGGGACTACATTATATGGAAAATCTGCTGCACTTCAAAAAAGATAGTGACTAGATGCAAAGGTCAACCACAGAATGAAAGAAACTATTCATTCAATAACCACTAAATAAGGGGCTAATAACTAGGATATATAAGGTACTGATAGAACAAGAAAAAAAATCTAACCCCATCAAAAATGAGAAGAAATGAACAGACATTTCCTCAAAGAAGAAATACAAATGGCCAAGAGGCACATGAAAAAATTCTCTACATCACTAATAACCAAGGATATGCAAATAAGAATGACAATAGTAAACATCTTTCAGTACAGGGAATGGCACACATCACAAAGAGCAAGAACAACTAGCGCTGGCTTGAAGGGAGAAAGCTGGTGGGAATGCAGCCTAGGACAAACTTTCTGGAAAACAATATAGATATTCTGAAAACAACTGGAAACTGAGCTCCCATATGATTCAGCAATACCACTACTAGAAATATGCCCTATGAACACAAAAACACAAAAATAATGCCCTCTGAACTCCTATGTTCAACGCAGTGCTATTTACAATATCCAGAATCTGAAAACAGCCCAGGTGTCTAACAACAGATGAGTGGCTAAAGAAACAGTGATACACTTACACAATGAAATACTACATAGTGGTTAGGAAGAATGGAGTCATGAAATTTGCCTCTACATGTATGCTGTAATACTGAGTGAAATGAGCCAGAGGGAGAGAGATAGACATAAAATAACTTCACTCATCTGTGGGATTTAAGAAAAATAAAACGACAATATGGTAATAATGCACAGAGAAAATAGAGATGAGGACTGGAAGGATATCAAGTTTACCACTAAGAGTGATTTGTGCAGTTAGAGAAATAAGTTCACTAACTTCCATGACTATGATAGAGAGAGAGAAAGAAAGAGCAAGAGAGAATGAGAGAAGTAGAATGCCTGACCCAAAGATAGGCAGGAGGTTGGGGAGGATGTAAATGGGGAGCATTGGTGGTGGGAATTGTTACCCCTCCCACCAACTTCCTGACAATCTTACCTAATGGTCAGAGGAGTTCATATCTGGGAGGGGTCTATAGAAGGTAACAAAGGGGTTGCCTGAGGCGTGAAAAGGGTATCAGCGGGGCCGGGAGATAGCATGGAGGTAAGGTGTTTGCCTCTCATGCAAAAGGTCATCGGTTCAATCCCGGTGCCCCATATGGTCCCCTGTGCCTGCCAGGAGCAATTTCTGAGCATGAAGCAAGGAGTAACCCCTGAGTACTGCCGGGTGTGACCCAAAAACCAAAAAAAAAAAAAAAAAGAAAAGAAAAGAAAAGGGTATCAGCATGAAGCCTGAGAAAAGGCTACAGGGAGTAGAGAGGAGAGACAACATTAGTTGCAGGGCAGCTTAAGAAGGATGCTTAAAAGGTTAGCTTAGAAGTCACACATGATGGCTAGAGCCTTGTTAATAAAGTTTCATGTCTCTTGACTTCTACTGACTGCTTGTGGATCATTTCCTCTCTGTTATCCTGAATACTCAGACCTGCTGGCTGGAAGGGGATGTAGACGCCTGGACTGGCCGAGAAAGGCCTCACCATTCCTCCACCGTCATCCAATTAGATCCAGGACTCATTAATTTAATTAATTCTACAGAAATGTTACATGGTGAAGGGTGGTGTACATTCGATGACTGAAACCCAATTACGAACATTTTTGTAACCATGATGCTTACATTATAAAGGTATTATTAAAAATAAAATATATATATGCTTTTGTTCAAGAGAAGCATGCTTTTTATTTACTATGCTGTACACACTTCTATTGGAGTCATGCTATAATTCTTTGACATTAATGCTTCATGTACATAGAACTTGACATATAAAATTAATCTCTTTAAACTACTGTGTATAAATATATGACTAATCTTATATCTAGGTAGATTGGAACCTATGATTAAAATGTCTAGTCCTGTCTGTTATGATTCAGTTGCTATGACAAGAATAAGAGTATTTGTCCTTGTGTTAGACAAAGTAATATAAAATACAACAGAAGCTCTGCTAAAGTAAATTAGCAGTTGCTTTCTACTTCCTTCTCACAAATATAAAGGCTTATATAATTTTTTCCAGAATGGATAGAAATCTGCAGATAAAGAGCATGAGTGACTATAACTATGAGAGATAGAAAAGTTAGGGAAATGATTTTACCTGCTTTTCTTACTTTTAGTTCTACTAGATTCACTTGAACGTATGGCTCATCTGAATATATTCTATGTTCACCATTTTCAAAATAAGGTTCAAGATCAAAATTATGCTGCTATATCATTACCTAGTAAATCAAAATAAATAAGAAAAATGTACGCTAAATTGAGCAATAATACACTAGATCCTTTTTGGCTTTGGGGGTGGAACACCAGTATCAGATACAGGATTGTTAATGCATATTGTATCTAATTCTGGTAGGTAAAATAATCTATAACTTGCATACCTAGGTTTTATTTATTAATTATTGTCAGTACCAACTGCTATAAAATAGCTGTCTTGATTAAACCATATACATTATAAAATATACACATAGTCTGGC
>PVKC010004486.1:0-35574 GCA_004027635.1 Crocidura indochinensis | reverse complement strand
TAGGGTTCTTCTACACTGTCGCCTTCGGTGTGGTTATGGCATGCTATATTTTTCCTGATTCCACCAAAAGTCATCCCTAAGTGCAGAGTTAAAATGAGATGCATAGTACTGTAAGGTTTCTCCCCCAAATCAACAATCAATAGCTGATATTATACAACTCCATAAAAGCACAGGCACAAACTTATGCTGTAATGGACATGCTTATTGGGAGGAATCATTGCTTCCCTCTGTTTGATGAGAAAATGCCCTTCAGTGATGTATCAGTAAAAGCAGTCATGCTATTAAAGACTCTCCTGGGAGCACTGGGGAATTTCCCTCTTCTCTGCCGTTACCTCCTCCTTAACTGCACTGAAGGTAAGGTGAGAACCATAGACTTGATCTTCATGCACCTGACGCTGTCCAACTCTTTGGTCATTCTCTCCAAAGGAGTCCCCTACACAATAGCAGCTCTTGGGCTGAAACATCTGTTCAGTGACTTAGGGTGCCACCTTCTTTCCTATGTTCGGAGAGTGGGCAGGGGTGTGTCCATCGGCACCACCTGCCTCATGAGTGTCTTCCAGGCCATTATGATCAGCCCCGTGGACTCTATCTGGGTTGACCTCAAAGTCAAAGTTCCGCAATATGTAACTATCTCTATTTACCTCTGTTGGATCTTTCACATGTTGGTTCATCTGTTTTTCCCTCTACACAGATTCTATGTGTCTAGCCAATGGAACCTGGAAAACATCACAAGGAACAAGCAATGGGGGTATTGTGATGTGGTTTGCAATGAGAATGTCTCTGTTCCAGTATATATGACATTGATTGTATTTCCTGAAATTGTGTTTTCTGCACTCATAGTCTGGAGCAGTGGCTCCATGATCCTCTTCCTGCACAGGCACAAGCAAAGGGTCCAACACATTCACAGCAACCAGGTTTCCTCCAGATCCTTATCTGAGAACAGAGTCACTCAAAGAATCCTGGTTCTGGTGTGCACCTTTGTGTGTTTTTACACACTGTCTTCCCTCTTTAATATATCCGTGGTTCTATTTCATGATCTAAACAGATTGCTTTCTACTACTGCAGGAGTCATTTCTCTGTGCTTTCCTATTGTGAGCCCCTTTCTGCTTACTAGACGAGACCCCGTTGTTTCCAGGCAATCATTTGACATTGTGTTAAGTAGAAGATCAAATGACCATACGAGCAACAAAAAACATGTCTTTTAAACAATGTACACTTTTTGATAGTTGTTTTAAATATGTATTGAAACCAATGAGAAATAAAAGTCTCTCAGAGTTGTACTTCAGACATACAGTGACAATGAATTAGGGTCATTCCCTCCACCAGTGTTGACCTCCCTCCACCATAGTTGCCAGCATCCTCCCATACCTCCACCCTTCGCCCCCTGGACTGCTAGTGTAACAGGTGCATTTTGTGTGTAACTGGTTATAATTTGAATCCATTAACTGTATTGTTGCTAACTTTGGTTTGAGTATTTAGATCTAGCCATTTTTTATTTCTTCCTGATCCCACATGGCCCTGGGTAACATTCATTTTTTATCAATTTGTAGGAAGACATAGAAATATGAGGTTGAACAAGATTTGTTCATATGTTGTATGGTTCTGTAAAAAGAGGTGGAAACTCCTATCTAGAAGCTATAAATAAAATTCAAAGAAGAAAATAAATGGGGGTCAGGTGTGGTTTACTTTTGCATAGGCCTTTAAACGTTGGAGAAGTTAGAAAGAGAATTCCCTTTGCCTAAGGGATACAGGGGTCTCTACCCTTGAAGTATACTGTAGTAAGTCCAACTAGAGGCTCTGGGCATGTTAGATGTTAAAAAACAAGCTCATCTTTATGGTTACTTGAAAAGTTCTAAAAAAAGGGGGGGCTGGGCGGTGGCGCTGAAGGTAAGGTGCCTGCCTTACCTCGCTAGCCTTGGACGGACCGAGGTTCGATCCCCCGTGCCCCACATGGTCCCCCAGGCCAGGGGCGACTTCTGAGGCACATAGCCAGGAGTAACCCCTGAGTGTCACTGGGTGTGGCCCAAAAACCAAAAAAAAAAAAAAAGAAAAGTTCTGCTAACAAAATATATTTTTACTCAATCATAATGCTCAAATATTGTAATTTATGAAATAATCTGGGACCCGGGAGATAGCATGGAGGTTAGGCATTTGCCTTTTATGCAAAATGTCATCGGTTCGAATCCCTGTGCCCCATATGGTCCCCCGTGCCTGCCAGGAGCAATTTCTGAGCATGGAGCCAGGACTAACCCCTGAGCACTGCCGGGTGTGACCCAAAAACCAAAAAAAAAAAAAAAAAAAAAAAAAAAAAAAAAAAAAAAAAAAAAAAAAAAGAAAGAAAGAATCCTCAAATAAGTCCTATACATTACATCACACTAAAAACTATTTAGATTTGTCTCTGTGTAATGTGAGGTTTTTATGAAATTAACAACTCAATAAAGCATCCTTTTCTAACGTTGTAGAGACTGGGGCCTCTTGCAAAGTGGGTTGCACCAAAGTCCATGGGGCTGTGGCTTTCTCTGGTGTTTTCAGGAACAGGAATTCTTGTAATTCTCCTAACTGCAGCCACTGAGGAAAGTCTGGGTTCTTTGGGAGATTGTCACCCAAGCTCTCGCCACTGTGATTGATCTGAAGGACTTCCTGCAGAAGAATTGGACGACACAACTTGTACCTTATTACCATGGGTCCTGCTCCCCAATGCAGATTACATTCAAGACCTAGTGACCACTCTCTCTCTGCTTCCTTAGAATTCAATCTTCTCCTATTATATAACACACTCTTCCCGGCACCCCCAAAGATCCCTGAAATCCCCATTTGATTCCCACATTGAACAACTCCACACGAAAAACACAAGGTTAACTTGTGATCCCGGGGTAGCCCCTGGGAACCTAAAGCAAGATCCACCTGCACTGTGGGGCCAGTGAAATTCCTCTTCCTCTTCCAGTCAGTCATCATTGTCTTCATTAGAGATGCTTTCAGAACCGATTTCTGACTCTGGGGAAAAGATGTCCGCATCCCCTAAACAATCACCCCTGCTTTAGAGATACCAGGAACCCCTCCTCATCTCCCATGGAACCCTGTGCTCTTACCTGATTGGTCCATGCTGCTGATTCTGTCCTGGGGTTCTAATTCAGAGCACTCCTTTTCCTCAAGACTCTCGAGCTCTTGGCCTACAGAAAGAGAATCAAGGTGACTGGTTCATCATACAGCTAACATGAGACGTTTTCCGGCCCTGGCTCAAGTCAGTGGACAAATATCCACAGAGAAATGCTGGCCACCTCAGAATGTGCCAAGGGGCCGCATTCCTTGAACCCTAAAACTGGGGGGGGGATGCTTCCTGACACCAATCTCCAAGTAAACATCAACCAAAACACAAAAGTCAAGGTCCGACTTAGGACCTGCCTCCTGCCTCCATATTCACAACTCATTTCCTTAATCCCCAAACCCCATCTAGGTAAACCCTGAAGCAGGAAGGCTACTTCTTACCCTTTCCTTGTTCCGCATTCTCCTTCATTTCCTTTTCATTACAGCCCTTCTCTAGCAAGGACAGCTGGACAATGGAGGGCCCCTTGGAAAGACTCTGAGGGTGAAACTCTTTTTTGTCTGCTTCTATCCTAAAGCTAAACAAGGTACTCACTCAGCCGAGTCCCAAGATCTGGAGCCCCAAGACAGGCGATGTGCTCTCAGCCAGACCTCGAACACAAGTGAAGGATGCTCAGTTGCACCAACTTTCATGCACTTTTATCTATAGGTAGGCAGAGCTGTTTCCTATTGACTGAAGGTGTTTCTGTTTCTGACCAATCATCATTGCCAATGCCTCACTTTCAACTGGACCAGTATTATGGGTCAAATCTGGTCATTAGCCAAAGGCGGGCTGTAACCCTCCTTGTATTACCTTTCCAGGGACCCTAGACCTCACACCATCACTGAGGAAGTTAGGAATTTCCCTGTGAATTTTGGATGTAATATAAGCATCTAGTTCATATTAACAACTAGATATAATCTAGTGAGTCCCATTAATGCGGTTTGTCCATAACCATCACTAAATATTGCCATAAATTTGTGAAAATAATAAATACATCGAGAGTAATATAGTCCACTGCCATCATGAGGCATTGGGGTTTTTCTTTCTCTTTTTTGGTTTTGCAGCCTCACTCATGGGTACTTAGGCATACACACGTCTCTGTGCTCAGGAATCATTCCTGGTGGGGCCAGCATTAACTTGGGTAGGCTGAGGCAAGGAGTGCTTTCCCCACTATTGTATCTCTCCAGCCATTCCTTTGTATTTCTAAAGTCAACACTTCGCTGGGGTCCTCAAACTTTTCAAACAGGGGCCCAGTTCACTGTCCCTCAGATCATTGGAAGCCCAGACTATAGTAAAAACAAAAATAACAAACAAATTCCTATGCACACTGCATACATCTTATTTTGATGTGAAGAAACAAAATTGGAATAAATACAATATGTGGCCCATGGGCCGTAGTTTGAGGATCACTGCTCTAGAGTCTAGAGTCAAGACCATCTATTTGTCCAAAGGCCTCTAGTTTGCTTCATTCCTGGAATTGATGAATAATTTTGTACCAATCTAATGCCTAGAACTTCTGGCTCCAGTAGATGGACAGACCACTGAGCATTGGTGTCCAGGTCCAGCTCTCCCAATAGAGACTTGAGTGTAACACTAAGACACATGCTTGTCCCACCCATTGATTTACATACTACTGTTTCCTGGACTAAGCTAACATAAAATAATTTCCAAGACTTTGTAAAGGCCACACAGGAGGTAAAACTTCATCATTTATGAAGAAAAACATGGAAATTCTGTGAGACAATTTATATGTGTGTTCTCCTTGGTAAATTCTAATATACTATATGGGTACTGGGATATGTTGGAGTACATTGTTCTCACTCATTTGTTTGGTCTCTTCTCCCTCTCTCACTCTCACACACAAACATACACACATTTTGCCTATGTAAATAAAAAAGCCAGACTCCTTGATCAAAAATGATTAGCTAAGGGAGTGCATTTTCTTGCAAATGGCCAACCTCTCTCTCTCTCACACACACACAAGCACACACTCACACACACTCACACACAAATGCAGACACACATGAAGCCTAGGTAAATAAAAAGTCAGACACCTGGATCCAAAATTATAGACAAAGGGAAGGGAATTTTCTTTCATGTGGCCAGCACATGGTACACACCTCATATGGTTCCCTGAGTGTAACACAAATGATTCCTGAATATAAATCCAGGAGTTAGAGGTAAGCACCAATGGGAATAGCTCCCCACTCCAAAAATTCAGACTCCCCAAATTAGGCTTTTTATAGTGTCTTCACTTGCAGCCTACTTGAGTCCATTCTTATCCCTTAGTCTTAAAAGACAATTCAGTTTTCTGTGTCTTATTTTGATTTTTTATTCAAGCTGGGTTACTTGAATTCTTATTTTGAAGTAACTCCATTGAAAATGACTTTTGCCTGCCACACCATTATCCATAAATGAGGTTCATTGTTTGAGTTGATATTTCCTTTGCCTAAGACATTGTCCTCAACTCTGTTTCCAGGTAGTTGGTTTTGGGGTCAGCTAAAGGCTGAGAAACAGTCTGGGCTAAGGCACACGCCACAGACACAATGAACCTAATTAAGACCATCCAGAGTTTCTGGAATTAGCCTCAAACATTGAATGTTGTGATCCAAAACAAAAATAGACACCTGGGTATAGAGACCAAGTAGCACAATTCTGATGAAGAGACCAACTTACAATAATTCTCCATTTCTTTTTTACCTATGTTTCTATTTCATTCTATGGAATAAAAAATTACTAAGTCTTCATATAAGTTTTTTCTGCCTATGTGCAAAAGTTTACTATTCTCAGCTGAAGTCACACTACAATAGGTAAAGTGCTTGTCTTATGTGTGTTGCAAGTTAGCACCTGAAGTGGTTCTCTGATGGAGGGATGGAGGATAAGGCCTTTCTCCTCCAGGTCAGAACACATTTCTGTTACCCTGTTCAGTTGGCTGTTCTGGGTGAATATGCTGGGAAGAAAGTCAACAGACAGTCAGTCTTCCGAAGAAAATAGCTCCTTATTTCATGAAGAGGTCAAAGCCCAAAGGCCTAAGAATCAGCCCATGAAAAATGCCCCCCTCCAGTCTTCCACAGACGCTTGTTTTTATGCCCCAGAATCAGGTACTACCCAATGGTGGGATCAAGTACCACCCTAAGGTGGAGCAGAATGCCAGGTCACACCCTAGGGTAGGGCACAATCACCAATCAGGGTAGGGTCAGTAACATAATAATCCCATTAAAATGTTTACATACACAACAATGTGTAGCTGACCCAGGTTTGCTCCTAAGATGCTCTGAGATCTACCAAGAGTGATCCCTGAGCCCAGAGTAAGCCCCCAAGCACTTCTGGGAAAACCAATTAACCCTAAAAAGTAAAAAAAAAACAATAAATGCTTACTTGCTTTGGAATAGCAAACTTCCAAATAGTCTTAATTTACATTTTAGCATGTCTTGTATTTCAGGTATTTGAGACATTTGTCCTCAAAGGCACACAAGAGAAGAGTCAGTTTGAGGGGCTGGAATTATACAGTGGATTGTACACTTGCACATGGCCAAACCTTGTTCCATCACCCATTACCTCATATTGTTCCATTAGCCCAGCCAGGTGTAATTCTTGAGTGCACAGACCTGAGCATTGATGGTACTAAAAAATAAATAAAAATAAACAAATAATAAAAAATTAAAAACAGGGTTGATTAAATAACATGATGGTAGTGTGTTTGCCTTGCACGCAACTATTAAAAATGGATCCCAGTTCTATTCCCAACATCTCATATAGTACACCGAATCTGACAAGTTAGTTTCTGAGCCCAGACTCAGGAGTGACCCCAAGCACAAAAACCAAAAACCAGGAGTGGCCCCAATCTCAAGAGCCAAACAATCAGTCAATAAATTAAAAAGAAATGAAAACAAAGTATTTAAATAAAAAATGGAAGAATGGAAGGAAGGAAGGAAGGAAGGAAGATACGAAGGAAGGAAGGGAAGAAGGAAGAAAAATCCACTATCTCCCACCCATAATCAGACAATAAATATCATTAAATGGGTCATGCCCTGGTGTAAAATACACAGCCCTTGTAAACATGCTTCATCGATGAGTCATATGGAAAGAACAGGTCAAGCACAAAACAATCTTTAAAGATTTTATTTCATTTCACACAATGTACAAACAAGTAACATTTGCAGTTTTAAAATACGAATATAAATGCACAGAGGGAAACATCTAATAGGAAGTATGTAAAATCTACCCATTATCTCGATTATATATAAATCAATCATGCATTAAATCCATAGAATAAAAACAATACATAGAATAAAAACAAAGACCTTGTGAGCAACACAGAATGGGGGAACTCCAAGGATCCATTGTATTTCAAAGATCTTGGCTACATTTAAGTCACTTCAATACAAAACCAGCTCACAGTGCTTAGAGCAGGATTTGTCCTGGTGCAAAAAAGGTAATGACCAACCTGACTAAAGACTGTGGAGAACTGGTGTGAGTGTGATCTTTAGGGAGAATGGGAGGGAAAGGGACCCATATATTGAGGGGAAAGACCTCCAAGGATGCCCCAAGTCCCCCTCCACAAGTCACATAGGCATAATCCATGTCACACACTAAAACCAAATTTCGACCCAGTACATAAAATGGTTAGGAAACACAAAAGTGTTTCAAACAGTGTTCCAAACAGTGTTCCAAACAGCCAGAGTGCCCCCTGAGTCTCTCAAGTCCTTTCTCTGGGACAGGTCACCCCACTTCTCTAGATGATCACTGCTGGGTCCAGCAGCCAAGCCTGTCATCTAGAAGCATCTGAGAAGTCACAGAACTTTGTCCCCTTCCTGCAGACCTGATTCCTGCGGGGGTTGCTGAGTTCCTGGGGTACTAGGGGGCGCATTAGCTGGAGCCTTGTCGGATCCAGCACCAGCCCAAGACTCTGCAGGCAGAGAAGGAGTTATTTCTCTGTGTTTTCCTATTGTGAGTCCCTTTCTGCTTACTAGACGAGACTCCATTGTTTCCAGGCAATCTTTTGACATTGTGTTAAGTAGGAGATCAAATGACCATACCAGCAACAAAAAACATATCTTTTAAACAAGGTACACTTTTTAATAGTAGTTTTAAATTTGTATTGAAACAATGAGAATTAAAAGTCTCTCAGAGTTGTACTTCAGACATACAGTGACAATGAATTAGGTGTTATTCCCTACACCAGTGTTGACCTCCCTACTCCATAGTTGCCAGCATCCTCCCATACCTCCACCCTTTGCCCCCTGGACTCCTAATGTAACAGGTCCATTTTGTGTGTAACTTGTTATAATTTGGATCTATTGACTCTATTGTTGCTAACTTTGGTTTGAGTTTTCAGATCTAGCCACTTTTTATTTCTTCCTGATATCACTTGGCCCTGGGTCACATCCATTTTTATCAATTTATAGGAGGACATAGAACTGTGGTTGAACAAGATTATTTATGTTCTATGGTTCTGTAAAAAAAGGTGGAAGCCCCAATCTAGTAGCTATAAAATTAAAATAAGAAAATAAATGGGGGTCAGATGTGGCTTTCTTTTGAATAGGCCAGTAAATGTTGGAGTTGTTAGAAAGGAAATTCCCGGGGCTGGAGGGATAGCATGGAGGTAAGGCGTTTGCCTTTCATGTAGAAGGTCATCGGTTCAAATCCTGGTGCAAGTTGCTAATTGCCTAAAGCTGTGACAATTTCATTGTGACTTTATGTAGGGAGACTTGTGGTGTTTTGGGAAAATCTTCCATTGTACAAAGTCCCTAAACAAATAACTTTGTACATAATTATCAGATCTGTCTATAATTTTAAAAGAGAATATGTTTCAGTCACAGTATAAAATAAACAAGCCATTCCACAAAGTTTTCCTGTATATTTCTACTCAATATAGCAGAGGTTTCAAACCAAACCAAAGGGGTCTTATGTTATGCATGCTCATATCCACTTTTTCACAAATGTTCAGATATTGAAACTCATATTCCACACATATGCAAATTCCACATATATACAAAATAGCAAATAACCTGTGCTTCACCTGGGCAAAGAACTGGCTCAGCTCCACATATATTCTCAAAAATATAATGGTGTCACTGTGTCTTTTATGTCAATTTGTTCAACCTTACTATTCTTTGAGGCCAGGCAGATATCCCTTTGTCTATGCCTAAAGGCACAGCGTCCCAAAACCACAACAAACCGACACCCTCCACCTAGGAATCGCCCAACTCCACAACTGCACCTCTTTGAACTGTCAATCCAGCCTAGTTTCTCAGCCACATGGTACCTGAAACATGAGATCTTATCCCTGAGCAGACAAAACCTCTAATTTTCTTATATTGCCAACATACTAGGCTCACAACCAATCTGGTGACGAGCTGCAAAGTGAGCAAAATATTAACAAAGAAGACTCAACTAGTATCAAGAGTTTCATAAATTCTCAATGGCTTTTGTAACACTACGTGAGAGATATAAAAGTTGTCCAACCATGAATTTTCTGATCTAAATGTTAATAAACAAATCGATTTTTAATGTACAATGAACATGAAATGAGTTCCGTTGTACCTGTAGCAGGACATGCTGGGTGGTGGGAAACTGGGACTTTGGTAGGAGGAGGTCACATTGAGTTGATATTGGTGTTGGAACATTATCTTCATAAATGTATAATGACCCAGACTTAGGAGTATGTGATATTGCCACTCTCATAAAATGTCAATTATTCCTATAAACATTTTTCAATTGTTTTCATATATTTTATACAAATTATCATTCTTGATTTCTTTACATCTCTACCCTCCTCTAAAATAATAACCAAGCGATAGTGTTTTATATAGTGTGGGCTTCAATTCAAAGTAAAATTCAATTATAATCCTAATAATTATAATATAATAAGGGTTACATTTATGAGGGATTAATAATAATTATTATTATGGGTCCATTTTAAAAGGTAGTTCCTCATTTAGTTAAAAGACCTTAGCTTAAATTTGTACTTGTGTGTTCTTTTATAAGGTTTCATGATGATTATAATAAAACTCCATACACTGGGTAACTTATTAACAATTAAATATTTTTCTCACAAGAAGAAGCTGCCAAAACGTTCAGGATTTGGTAAGGTGGGGAACATCTTTCACCAAGAGTTGGGCTTAATCCTGGCTTTTTTCTTAGGGATTCTCTTGATGGGCTTCAAGAATATTGATGAGAATTCAAAGCTGGGTTGTTTCCCTGCAATGAACTATTTTATAAGCTACTCAATCTTTCTGGTCTTCATTTTTTATGCAATGAGTTTGAAAACAGTTGATCATAATACAGTCTATTCCAGTCTATGTCAATGATGTGCACGTACATAACAAATGATGAGAAATGTTTTTGTGGACTTACCATCTCATGATAACTTTAACAATCATCTCTAATAGGCATCAGGATCATTAGGTCATGTGATTTTTTTTTAGGATGTGCATTTGGAACTCCAACCTCTTCAAACTTCTAAAACAACAGTGGCTGAAGTTGCTGCCATTGTGATGAAAGGTGTACAGAGATCAGAAGGCTTTATTACCTTCCTAGACCCATGGAGATACCATGCTATACAGAGACAACACTCAAATATATTTAGTGTGATTTTGTGCATATCACTGATATATGGCTTGTTCTTAAAATTCTACTATTTTTGGATGAAAAGAATATTTGTTATAACTGAATAGTGTTCAGAAATCTATTTAATAACTAATTGTATTTATAACTATGGGAAATCCTAGTTATGATCATGGCAAATGGAAATCTGAATACAGTGGCATCATGTTTTATGACCAGAAACTACATATCAGTATAAAATGCAGAGACATGATGCTTCTGCCATTAAGAAATTATCTATGTTCATCACAAAATTCAGCCAAACACATTCTATTGAGGGAGAGATTTGGAAAAGCACTCACCAGAAGAATGATGCTTTGCGTGTTCTGGTCTCAGCTGGGGATCAGGGGGAAAATCATCACTGTGAATGTGTTGGACTCATTTTTCCTATAAGCAAGAAAATCATTAGGCCAATGGCCCAGACTATCTGTATTGTACAAAATTTCAATGAACGTAATTAATATGATTTATACTTGAGCAGAGATGTTTTTCAGTGTAGGGCACATACCAAAACCCCAATTCTTGTTTACTTATGATGCTTTTAAAGCTCCATTTATTAGATATGTACACTATATCCAGAAAAAATAGATTATGAAACAAGTGGAGGGGCCAGAAGCGGGAAACAGAGAAAGTGACATAATATGGAGATTTTAATTTTAAAAGCTCACAGCAACAGTTCCTATGGCTAATCATAATGATCTGAAACACACTCAAGAGACAGTAGTTTCCATTGCACATATTCTTGCTCAGCTTATGAATATAAGATAAAAAGTGGCATCCTAAATCCTGAAGAATTGTTTTAGCCCATATGATGCCATGGATTGGGGGACTTCTTTTGACAGGACTAAAAAGTTGGCAGTTATCAGGTACATTAAAATGAGTCTAAAGCTCCAGCTGGGCTCCAGTTCATTGAAGAAGCAGTACAATAAAGAGTGAAATTTCCCAGTAAACCAAGCAGTGTCATTGATCACAGGATAGCTTGTTCTGTCAGGTCTCTGAATCTCAGCCTATATGCTGTCATTAGCAAGAGGGCAACAATTATTCTTCTGAACAAAAGGGATCTTTATAGACATTTGAGCTCAATAGTTATTTTTGTGCTTTTGTGACATAGCCTACTATCAAGTCTTCATTGAGGACGTGAATGTGCGTATAGTTTCATCTATGCACTTAGTGGTCACTTTGGGAATGGTCATGAACCGTATATGGTACCAGGGATAAAATCCATGACTAAGAGTCTACAAGTCATGTTCCAGGAACACTGTAGTACCATGTCTGCCCTGAGAGACTTCAAGAGGTAAATTAGATGAATGCAAATTGCTTTGATGTTACTGGGACAGTCAGGCATTAAATGATGTGCTTGTAACTGGGTGTTAAATCCATGTAATAGCAAGAAGACCAGGAAGCAGAACCATCAGCATGAAAATTAACTGAAAATATCTAATACTGTTAGAAGAGAAAAATGTCAACATTGCTAATATACACACGAATATTTTAATGGATTTTGAAGTAAACTTGATGATATGTTCTAAAATTATTTAGATAGAAAAAGAGCATTTTCCTGAATTTTAATCAGAATGCATCTTATAAGTCATGGTAAATATGTGCAGTAAATTTTAATGAGAATTACTTTAAAATAAAAATTTAGGTCTCATCCAGCAAGACATAATTACTTAGAGGATGAGGGAAAATCAAAATTTAAAATTCAAAGATTGGAGAGAGTTAGATCAGGGATGTAGGAAAAGAGATGGAACATGAAAGAGAATCATTTAAAAAGTATTTTGGGCACACCATACATATATCTTTATTTCTCCTGTCTGTATGCTCAGAAATTAATCTTGGCAGAGAGGATATCAGGGATCAATCCAGAGTTTCTTATGTGTTGGCCAATGCAAGGTAAATATCCTAATCCTAGCCCTGAAATTTGGTATTTTTAATGAACAATGTATTCTCTTGTTTAGTTGGGGCAGGCTGTACCCCTTTTCCCATTTACTCCTGGCTCTGCAATCTCAAACATCTTTGAGTCTTTTTGCTGGACCCAAGTCATGCCTGGTTGTTGAATCTGGGTTAATATGAGTAAAGCAAGTGCTTCCCATTTAACAGAGATGACCAGAGTGAGAACTTTTTCAGAACTTAAAATTGTTTTTAAAAATGTGGCTTAATTTTCATATAGAATTCAAGGACTCTATAATTCATAATACATAAATGTGTGAAAAGATAACATCCTGAGTAACAGTAAATAGATATTAAACCCATGTAACTTTGAAAACATCAAAATGTATACACAAAATCAGGGACAGCATAAACCAACTGTTCTGAATATGGATGAAGATCAAATTTATATCTTTTGAAAAATAATAATTTGGAAAAGTGTCTGAAATCTATGTTGTATCATATGACAAGAACAAGTAATCCTATGTCTCCATAATGGTGCAGTAAAACATTTACTCAAAGAAATATAGATATATTAATCAGCATAAAATGGCTACATGATGTTTTGCACTTATTTTTTCATAATAATCAGAAACTCAATATTGATCAGCTGACTGAAACAGAAGAACAAATATGCTGTCTGATGTCACACATGTTCTTCTGGACATTCACCAAAGCTTATGAATGACAGTCTGCAGTATTATGAAGAAACTCGCTAAATGAATCCAGATGTTGAAAACTTCTAGAATTGTTCGTGGAAATCATAACATGGGATAGAGAATAGCAATAATGACAATGACAGTAGCTGGCAACCTACTTTTAGAGGTCCATAATATTCCCTAAACCTGCCCTATAGAGAACTTTCTTCGTGGCGGTGACTCAGTAGAGTTTGATTCTGGACCACTAAGCCAAACTTGTCTTGTAAGTATAAACTTTCTGTAGCTGTGAGCTTTACACTCTGTCACTATTTTTGAGTCCCATGTACTACTGTCTGAAGGTTTACTCCTAACATCATGTGAGGGATCAATCCTAAAACAGTTGAGGGGACATAGTATGGTGAAAGCCATGTGAGGAGCTTGTACACGGAAGTGTTTCCACTTTGTGTCTCCATTCCAGCTTGATGTGACATTTAATGAAAATAATTTAATTCTTTTTTTTTCTTGTAAACTTCTGTCAGTGCTGTCTATATTTTGGATATTAGCCCCTTATCTGATGAGTACTGAGTGAATAGTTTCTCCACTCAGTGGGTGGCTCTTGCATCCTGGACACTGCTTGCTTTGATGTGCAGAAGCTCCTCAGCTTAATATATTCCCATCTGTTTATCTCTGCTTCCACTCGTTTGGAGAGTGCAGTTTCTTCTTGAAGATGCCTTTAATCTCAAGGTCATGGAGTGTTTTACCTACATGTTTTTCTACATAACTTATGGTTCCAGGTCCTATATCAAGGTCTTTAATCCATTTGGATTTTATCATTGTGCATGGTGTTAGCTGGAGGCTTGAGTTTGCTTTTTTTGCAAATGGCTAACCAGTTGTGCCAACACCACTTGTTGAAGAGATTTTCCTTGCTCCATTTAGGATTTCTTGCTCCTTTATCAAAAATTAGGTGATTGTCTGCAGAACATAATCTGAGTACTGAAGCCTATTCTATTGATCTGAGGGTCTGCCATTATTCAATACCATGCTGTTTTGGTAACTATTGCTTTGTAACAAAGTTTAAAATTTGGGAAAGAAATGCCTCCTACATTTCTTTGCCCAAGGAGTGCTTTAGTGATTTGAGGGTATTTATTGTCATAAATTTCAGAAGTGTTTGATCCACTTCTTTGAAGAATGTCATGGGTATATTTAGAGAAATCAGATTAAATATGTTGAATGCTTTCGGGGGTATTGCCATTTAAGAAATTTAGAAGTTAATGATCATTTTTTAAAAATACATAAGTATAACCCAAAATACTACAGTAGAAGAATGGGCATTTCAGCCCTTACTAACCATATCAATGTCAACAACAGTAGAATCAAGAGACCCAAACTATAAATGAAATGGACCTGATACACTTCCAGTCTAGGGTCTAAGGGTAGAGGTATAAGTTGTATCCTGGAAACTAGAGTGGAGAGAGTTCCACACTGGTGATGGGAATGGCCCTGATTCACAGTTACTATGTAACTGAAATACAACTGTGAAAGACTTCTAATTGACAACGGTCTCAAAAAATAAGAAAGACGGGGCCCGGGAGATAGCATGGAGGTAAGGTGTTTGCCTTTCATGCAAAAGGTCATCTGTTCAAATCCCGGTGCCCCATATGGTCCCCTGTGCCTGCAAGGAGCAATTTCTGAGCATGGATCCAGGAGTAACCCCTGAGCACTGCTGGGTGTGACCCAAAAACCAATAAATAAATAAATAAATAAATAAGAAAGAAAGAGAATGGACATTTGTGTTAAGATTGGCATTAGCACTTAGTTCCTTGTCTCATTCTCTTATTACTAAGATTATCCTTCTGAGTAGGAGGCATAACTTTTTTTTCTTATTTTTACATTATGTGCTGTAGCAATAGTAGAGTGTTTAGAACTCTTTCCTCGCATGCAACCAAAATAGGATTGCATCCAGGCATTGAATTTGGTCGCATGAACCTGCCCATCAGGAATGATCCCTTAGAACAGAGCCAGGAATAAGCCTGAGCCCTGTTGACTGGCCCCAAATAAAATGAAAATAAATATGTTTCCTGGTGAGTTACTTTGAGTGTTTTTGCACACTCTCTTCTGATGGGAGAGTCTTGGCATCATTTGCAATTCAAGCAGGTGAAAATACCCCTATGACAAGGAAGTGAGTGAATAAAAATGGTCAACAAGATAACACTGAAGAAATGAGAAATCACACAAACAGGGACAACACGTTGTATGGGGACAACACGTTTTGGCAAGCGTGTGACAAAGTTTGATCTCTATGTTGGGTGTATATATATCGGGCAAAACCAGTCTTAGGTATGAAAGAAATTTCCACATTGACAAATGGTGGGAATGCAGAGAAAAACAGAAATATTAACAATAAATCTTTTGGTATTTACATACTAATGTGACAAGTTATGCTCAGTTGGAAAGGGTCTATCTAAGAAGCCCTGAGTAGGAAGTTAGTGTCTCAAAAGAAATGGCATTTCTAGCTAGAATATTTTTAGCTAAATCAGTTCTACAGGTCTGCAGACTAGCATTGAGAAAATTGAAGCTAATTTTCTGCTATTGTGCTAGCAGAGATCTAAGTGAAACAAGCATAAATTGTATAGCTGTGTGGTATCTTCAGAGACTCACAGCTAACTTGGCTGACTGGCTTTTAGATGTAAATATGGCTGACAGAAGAGAGGGAGCTTGAGATTGTATAGCTTTTGGTGTTGAGATTTCTCTTAGCAAAGAATTTGATTGAGGTCATATTTCGGCCTGTATTTTTACAAGAGAGAAATAGCCAAATAAAATGAAGTGAATGTAATATCAGTACCATGACATGAATCTCAGAACTACTGCTAGTAATCCACTTAGGGGTAGAAAACATCTGCAACGAGACTGCTGAACAAACATTTCCTGGGGAATTATCAACTCTCTGTTCCAGGAAAATCTGTGGGCTTATTGAGTTCCCTCTTAAAGATATGCCTTATGCATGGTCCAACACTTTTCCTTCTTTAATATATAGCTGTCTCTAGTTAATAATCCAAATGACAAGAAGTATTGACAAATGACAGAATGACAGAAATATTCTTGCTGTGTTTTCCTATTGTAAATGCCTTTCTAGTTATGAGGTGTGATCCCACTGTTTCAAGACTATCCTTTACCCTGATGATGACTCAGAGTCCAATAATCATAGCCAATTAAAAACATATATTTCTGAACACAGTCCCTTTCTTTCGGGGGGTTTGGGTTACACATGGCAGTTCTCAGGGGACCACATGGGATGCCAGGATTTGAACCAGTGACCTTTTCCATGAAAGGCAAATGCCTTACCTCCATGCTATCTCTCAGCCCCGGAGACAGTCCCGTTCTTAACTCAAGAATAAGAATGTAACTTAATTGTGAAATTATGGTGATAAATGTCTTTATTAAAATACTCTTAGACTGTGCTTGAAATAGCTTTATGAATAAACCAAAGACAAATGCAGTAACATTTTTTAGAAATAGCCTCTGTTTTTAAACACTGACTGTATTGATTTATCAGCACAATCATGATAGAATTGCTAATTTCCCAGGTTCTTTTTGTTCATTTTTATACATGGATGTCTTCATCAAAACGGAATCCTTCCTTAGTATCTCTCTCACACTTCTCTGTCTTTTTCTAAAAACTTTCTTTCCATTAGTAATCTTGAAATCTGGAACATTTTTGTAAACACCACCAAACTCTCCCTAAAGCAAATAAACAGAAATTTGTCACTAAGTTAGCAATTAGCAAATTCCAAAAATTCTCTCTAAAATATCACAACTCCCCAGGACTCCCCTTTATGGTCACTGCAGACGAAGTAATAAGTGAAATTCTGCAGGGAGGTGAGGTCACTGCCTACAAATCTATATCAGGTCTAGCCCTTTCCCTCCCACGGGCACTGGGAACAGGAACATTCACAGTAGCTTCTGAATCTGCTCTCCTTGCATGAAGAAGTGGCCACACATGCTCTGCAAGTCAGCATCAGAGGCATCCTGTGCCCGGAAAATGAAGGGTAAATGATCATGAATGGGGCAGTGGTGGGATATTGTGACAAGATTGAATGAAATTAATGCTTCACCTAGAATACTGTACCCAGCAAAACTCACTTTCCGGTTTGACGGAAAAATACATGGTTTCACAGACAAAAAACAGCTCAGAAACTTTACAGACTCACACCCACGCTTAGGAGAAAAACTGAAAGACCTAATTTAAGACAAGACTAACCAAAAGACACACCACATATCGATATAAAGATGGCATCAAATCCTAGGACAATTCTATCTCAATGTCAATGGACTAAATGCACCAGTTAAGAGACACAGAGTAGCTGAATGGATCAAAAAACTCAATCCAACTTTTTGCTGTCTACAAGAAACGCACCTGAATAGTCAGAACAAACATAGACTCAACGTAAAAGGCTGGAGGAAAATTATCCAAGCAAACAGCACCCATGAAAAAGCTGAAGTGACCATACTAATATCAGACAATGCAAACTTTATACTCAGGAAGGTTATAAGGGACAAAAATGGACATTATATATTAATCAAGGTGTATGTAGAACAGGAAGAAATCACTCTTCTAAACATATATGCACCAAATGAGGGTCCAGCAAAATATTTAATACAATTGTTGACAAAGCTGAAAAATAACATCAACAACAACACAATAATTGTGGGGGACCTCAACACAGCTTTGTCAACAATGGACAGGTCAACCAGACTGAAACCCAAAAGAATATACTGGACCTGAGGAGAGAAATGGAAGAAAAGGTCTAGTGGATACATATAGGACACTCCATCCTCAGAAACCTGGATACACATTCTTCTCCAATGTACATGGGACATTCTCTAGGATAGACTACATGATGGCACATAAAACATATCTTCAAAATATCAAGAGGATAGAAATTTTGCAGGCTACCTTTGCTGACCACAAGGTTCTGAAATTATTTGTGAACTCTAAAGGAACAAAGAAGAAAAACTCTAACACCTGGAAGTTAAACAACCTCATACTGAATAACCAGTGGGTCCGAGATGAAATCAAAAAGGAAATCAAAATATTCCTGGAAACAAATGATAATGAAGACACGAACTATCAGAACTTATGGGACACAGCAAAAGCAGTACTGAGAGGAAAATTTATAGCTCTGCAAGCACACATCAGGAAAGAAGAAGGGGCTTACCTGAGTAGCTTAATGATGCAGCTTATAGAACTAGAAAGTGCTCAACAAAAGTACCCAAAAATAAGGAGGCAGAAGGAAATGACAAAGCTGAGAGCAGAAATCAATGAAATGGAAACCCAAAAAACAATCAGAAGGATCAACGAAAGCAGAAGTTGGTTCTTTGAAAAAATAAACAAGATTGACAGACCACTGGCAAAACTAACAAAGAGAGAGAGAGAAAAACTTGATAACTCGTATCAGGAATGAAAAAGGAGAGATCACTACTGATATGGCAGAGATTCAAAGGGTAATCAGAAACTACTTTGAGAAGCTCTACACCACTAAAAATGAGAACCTGGAAGAAATGGATAAATTCTTGGACTCTTACAATCTTACACGGTTGAAGGAATAGGATATAGCATATCTAAACACCCCCATCACTATTGATGAAATTAAAACAGTAATCAAATGTCTGCCCAAAAACAAAAGCCCAGGCCCAGATGGATTCACTAGTGAATTCTTTCAAACTTTCCAAGAGGAACTACGACCAATCCTGGCAAGACTCTTTCATGAAATCGAGAAAACGGAAATACCTCCAAATACCTTCTATGAAGCCAACATAACCTTGATACCCAAACCTGACAGAGATGCAACATAATTAACTTTTCTGATGAAACTGAGTTCTAATACAGACTAAAAAAACGCCACCTGCCATAAGGAATTTCACCCATCCTAAGGAACTATCAAACAGTTCAAAAACAGGTTCCAATAACATTTTATGTGGGTTTATTATGAGTCTTTCTATTTCTAAACTGTGTGAAAAGTTTTGTGGTTACAATTTTGATAATACTGTTAATCTTGTGAATGCTTAATATTGTTGAAATAACTAAATCTAGATAACTGTATGAAATTTAATGTGGTTTAAAAGTCTTAATGTAAAAAACATGCCTAGATATCCTTATTAAGTATAATAGAGGAAAACTTGGTCCTGTCTGATGGAAATAATCCTAGCAATTTGTTTTCTAGTTGGGAAAAATAAAAGAAATAAAAGTTTTAGGTATTTGTATAAAGTGCAAGCCTTTTAAAATTGAAGTAAAATTAGTCATATTTAATATGGCTAAAGTTTTTATAACTTAAGTTATGCTGCAGTGCTTGGATGATTATTATACCTACCTCTCATTTGCTGAAGCTGCATCTTGTAAAGCCTAAATAACTTTGTAACTGGAATTCAAGATATAACATGTCTGGATACTGTCATAAATTTGGTATTTTGATCAATAAATAGGGCATATTTGTAGTAAACCCATTTGGACCTATAAGTTATAGAGCAGTATAAAATTGTAAGATAATTTTTTTAGAAACTGCAAAATGCTATGTCTGAAATAGTTAAAGAAAAATGACCATTTTGGGTAATATACTAATTTGTTCAAAAAAGTAAAGTAATTAAATTTAAGCGAAAAAAATTAGTCTTTAAAAACTATAACTCCTCTAGATTGTAAATTTTGAATATTTTTAAGAAAATTTATGTTTTGCTTTGGTCTAAAAATTTTGTCAAATCTGGTATATAGGAATTTTAACATAAAATACTTATAAGTACAATAGAAAATTATAGGTTTTAAAGCTTATTTAATGTTTTAATTAAAAGTCTTATCAAATATTTTTATGTAGGAAGATATGTGGTTATGCAAAATAAAAATATATGATTTAATACTGAAAAAAACTCTGAGAAAGAAACTATTAGATTAAGTTGAATTATTGTTGTTATTATAATTATTAAAATGATCTAGCTCAGAAATTAGCCAATGTTTTGTGTAAAAAAAGTTTGAATGTTTTAAAGCATATTATAGTGTTCATGTATTATTGGATGAAAATGGAATAATAATAAGGTATTATAAACAACTATGCAATATAAATTGCTGGTGTCTAATATATTTTCTGCTTTAAACTGAGTCCGAAAGAATAAGTAGACTTCTACTCTCTGTATGTAAAATTATTTGTTGCCAAGAATATTAATAAGTGTATTGCAGGAGCTTTGTAAATATGGTCATGGTTTAAAGGATTAATAATATAAAAAATCTTATTGTAAAAGTCTCTAAGCAATAGTCAGATTTAGGTTTTTCTGTGCAAAATTAAGTAACATTTGCTTTTACTCTCCTCCTAGCCCCTTTTAGTATCATTTTTATGTCATGGCATCAGTTTGCTTTGCATGAAATACAAACAGGTGAATTTCCTCTCTGCATGAGAAGTAATCCCCCTGCAGACAGGAAACCTTAAAATTAGTAAGGGGACCCCAGAGCCCTCTTTTGGGAAATAATCAGGTTTGAGGTGGTGTAATAAGCAGGCACCTTTCGGCACCTGGCCAACAAAACCAGAAAGACACCAAGATGAATGACCTGAGAAAGGAAATTGGAGATTTCCTAGGAGTTTCTGGACCTGCACTAACTGACCACAGCTACTCTCATCCTCCATCCTCAGCTCAAGAAAAGAGGATTTGAGTCTCTTCCATACCTGAAGAGGAGTGGAACAGGCTACCTCTAGGAAAATCTTGCAGAGGGTCAGAAGACAACAGCCATCCGCAAACATCAGCCTAGCCTAAGTGACTGTGATGTGGCAAACCTGCTGTGTCCCCACCCTATTCTCAGAAATTCTCTGTGAGTATTGGGGGTGCCCCAAATGAAGATTTCTCCAGTAGTATTGTATTTATTCAACCGAAAGAGCTAAAATTTTCAAATATCTGGAAAGGTGCAGGGTGGAGGTGGAGAGAAAAATAATTTTTATAATTGAAGTAACCTATGTTTAAAAGCATTCTCATTAATTGTACTAGAATAGATCATAAATTGTTAATGCAAGCATTAGTCTAACGGAAAGTAATTCAGAGCTGTTTGTTAATGCTGTGATGCTTTGATTTCTGTTGTTTAACTTGTGTTATCATTAATTGTTACACACCAGGTGTAAGAGACAGTTCTCTTAGATACAGAACAAGAGAGAACCCGGCCCCTCCGGGAACCTCTTCATAAGTCTTTTTCAGATGCTTCTCAGAAGCCCACAGCCCGGATGGTCAGTGGCCTGGACGAACTATCTGGTGACCTCAAAGGACCACCCCCTGCATATCCATCTGACTCAACTTCCTGGACCTGGGCAAAATGAAGATCACCTAATGTACCAGATGGCAACATGGGACTGTGAAATCACCGGTCAGGCATACTGGAAGCTCACTTCCAGTTAAAACTGAATCGTAATAACTAGATTCATAGTAAATCACACTTCTTAAAGAGTAGCCAGGAAGGGGGGCATAAAAAGGAACACCTTGCATTGCCCTTAAAGTTTTTTGATCTGGTCTCCCATTATTGTGTGCTAGTTCAGATGCTGCCCAGAGTGCTATATTATGATTCTGATTTCATCAAAGGCAAGGTTTAATAGCTGCTCCACCCAGTACCCTCGAGAACAAGTTTCCCTCACTCTGGCAGTCATCCTAGGGATGAAGGTAGTTGCTGAAACAAGGGGGGGCCGATCAAATCAGTCAGCTTAAAATAGCCATCAGGCAAAAGAAATATAAACTTCAGTTTAAGGTCTCAAGGACTCACTTCCCTGTCAGAAGTTGTGCTCCAAAATAGAAAGGGGTTAAATCTCCTCTTTAAACAGGAAAGTGGGCTATGCGTGGCCCTCAAAGAAAAATGTTGTTATACTGGGGTCGTACAGGCATCCATGAACAGACTTAAAAAGAGGCTAAACGAAAGAAAACAAAAGTCCCGAGTTGAAGACAATTGGTTTCGGTCCTGGTTCAATCAGTCCCCCTAGCTAACAGCCCTGATATCTGCCATTATAGGCCTGTTTGTGCTCCTGCTACTATTACTGACTATAGGACCTTGCATCATTAATCGTCTAGTTGCTTTCATTGTGGTAATAATTATTAGGCAGCAATATAAGGCACTTAATCAAGTAACCCAAGATCTCTAGGATTAGAGATCAAACAAAAAGAAAAGGGGGGAATGTACGGAAAAATTTCCCCTGAGTTCCCTGATTGCCCAGGTCACCTACTCCCCTTCCCCAGGCCACCTACCCCCCTTCACAATTCTGGGAACTTGCAGACCCAGTTATAGTTTAACTCTCTATTGTTTGAAATAACTTTTCTTTCCTTGTTCTGACCAGGTCATGTTAACCCTGTAAGCTTGTACCGAAACCTTGCAACAATGTGATTGAGCAAATCCCCGATGTGATGTCATGTATTCCCTAAAGCAAATCAATAGCAAATCAATCTACTGTACCTTTCTATTGTTTGAAAGGCTATATACAGCTTGTAAGCTCATGGCTCGGGGCTGGCAGTTTCTGGCTCATGCTAGACTCTAGCTCAGCCCCTGCATATGCTTGTAAGAAAATAAACCCCCTGCTTTTGCATGAGACTGTGGTTTTGGTGTCTTTGAACAGCGCATCATTCTCCTGAACTTAACAATTCCATGACCACACTGAAGGCGACAATGTGGAAGACAAGAGCTCTAGTCACTAGTCTCATTCCATCACCTGAATAAGATTTCAAAAGGCAGAAAGAGATGGAGACAACTTCGGTACTTTGAATTATTTGAATAATCTGTATAGGTTTTAGAAGTTTGATGATGTTATAAAAATGGAGTTAGGTATTCTTGTAACAGCAAGAGTATATCAGTTGAGTCATTGATAACAGAATATATGGAAGCTCTATGGAACTGTTAGAAAGAAAATGTTAATGCCCTTTAGATCATTGCATTACTGAACTTACCTGTGAATAATTTTTATTATACAATAATTTGAAATTTTCAAGTAGAAATTCAACTTTTACACACATGCAAATGTATTCTGAATGGATGTTTGAATGAAGTTTGAGGATATATAATGAAGTTTATTTTATAAAGCGAGCATTTTACCTGAACTTTGAGTCAGAATACATCTCTTCATTAACCAAGAATTTACTTACTATATTGAAATGAGTAAATAAAAATAGTCAAGAATGGATTCTCTTAAAACCAGATACAAAAACATGAAGGTTAAAGGGAAATCAAACAGAAGTGGGGGCAAGTGAGAGAAGGGAGAGAGACCCAGGAGAGGAAGCAACATCCTGTGTCAAATCCAGTTCTGTACAATATGACTGTGGTGATGACAGGAAATTCAGCTCAATTATGTCTCAGACAATTTATTGCTCTTGTAGTGCTACTTTCTTTGGCAACAATAGATTCGACAACAATTTACATACTCACTTAAATTGATCCAGAGACAGGGAATTGAAAATCCAAAGTTTTTCTGTGTCACCTACCCAGAGTTCTTAGGGCTGATGGTGTCCATGGATGCCCCCATGATCACTTGTGGACAAAAAACTCAATATGACTGAGCAGCCTGGAGGAATCAAACTCATTCACCTCAAAGCTGCCTTTAGACTCAGGTTCACCCCACTCCCACATTTGAGAAAATCCAGACATATGAAAAACCGATCCCCATTATTCATTTCTGTGATTATTAATTTCATGATATTTATTTATAAAAGCAGTTTATTTATTTATTAATTGATTAGTTTTGGGGCCATACCAAGAGTTGCTGAGGGACTAATCCTGTCTTTGTGCTCAGAAATCGCTCCTGGGAACTTGGGGATCCATTTGGGATGCCAGGAATCAAACTAGTTGGTGCTGATTTGGATGCATGCAAGGCAAATGTCTTAATGCTGTGCTATCTCTCCAGCCCCCTACTTGCATGATGTTTCTAAAGAGAAATGAATAATTATCCAAGGAGCATAAAAGAATGCATATATCTTTGTGATATTTCTAAGGATGCACTCCTTTTTTGCTTGTTGTGGGACCACATCTAGCAGAGTTCAAAGCTTACTCCTGGTTCTGTGCTGAAGGGCTGCTACTGGAGTAGCTTCAGCGGACCATGGACCATGTGGCTGGTTGAAATCAAACTTGGATCAGACAAATGCCAGGCACGTGTCCTACACACTGTGCCCCTGCTCTGGCCCCAGAAAACACTCAGGCTTAGTCTTTCATTCTACTCTTGAGTCTGAGTATGCGAGTGCTCTGAGCACCCCTCTCAATACAATGAACGTTCACCAATGGTTTCTTTACTGCAACGAGAAGATACATTTTCTAACAACAAAAGTTGGCATTTTATTGACCATTCCATTACCACTGGGACTGTGCCCCATAACCTCTATCTGTAATTATCACAGACACTTACATGACAATCAGATATTGGTGGAGAATCTAAGAACCTCCAGTACTATCTCAGCCCATCACTGCAGGGGAATGAATTATTCTCTCTCCCTCTCCATTTCTGTCCCAGTCAGGTGCACTTACTTAGCCTTTCTTTCCAGAGCGGATTCTGCCTCTCACGCTGACATACAGCACAGCTGTGGGTACTTCTTGTTGCATGGAGAGTAGGCTCAGGGGCTCTTGTGGATGTTTGTACCAAGTGCCTCTGGGAGAGAGGCGGCCAGAACTGATATAAGTTTATTTCTCCCTACAGAACTGGAATTATCACTTCTCCTGCAGTGGCCCTGACAGGGGAAGCATGGGGAGCTTATATAATTCTGGAGAATATTTTGGAAGTTTTCATTTTTATTTTTATTTATTTTTATTTGGGTCAAACCTGGCAGTGCTCAGGAGGTATTCTGGCTCTATGCTCAGAAATTGCTCCTGGCAGGCTCAGGGGACCATATAGGACACCGAGATTCGAACCACCAACCCTCTGCATGAGACGCAAATGCCTTACCTCCATACTATCTCTCCAGCCCCAACTTCTTGGAAGTTTTTAATTGCCTCAAGCAATTTCTGGTGAATTTCTGTAGGAGGCCATTATGATGTTTTGGGGTTTTGCAGAATCTCTAACAACAAAAAGATTGCAGGGGCATGGTGGCTTTGCGCTTAGGAATTGCTTTTGGCTTGGGGGACCATATGGGACACTCGGTTATCGAGCCATGGTCAGTACTAGGGTAGCTTGCGCAAGGTAGATGCCATACTGCTTGTGCCACTGCTCTGGCACCCTCTTTCTATTTTTGTTTTGATCATGCCAGATAATGCTCAGGGCTTGCTCCTGACTCTGACTCTGAAATTACTCCTGCCAGGGGCAGGAGAACATTATGAGGTGCCCAGAATGGAACATGGGTAGCCTTGAGGAAATCAAGTACCCAATCTACTGTACTAATTTTCCAGTCTCTCAACCTGAGTCTAATCTTGTCTGCTTTTTAATGCAATGACCCAAAGAAACTGAAATAAAAGGCATGATAAAATGCTAAATATGACCATTTTGGAGAAGCCTGTAAGCAGTTACTAATTTTTCCACCTTTTTATATGTTTTGGAATGGATCACCCCCAGTGTAACTCAAGGTTTCATCTGGGATTAGGGATCTCTTCAGTGGGACTCAGACTATCTGCATGCGAGATATGCCCCTTGCTAGACAGAATCCTTGACAACAGCTCAGAAGTTATGTTACATATCAGACCTGCCTGAGTTATTATCCTTTTTCCCAATTTGTCATGTTTCTTTTTGTTTAATTCCAGCAATGCTCATGATTTTGCACCCAAGAATTACTTCTGGTAGGGTTGAGAAAACAATATAAGATGATGGTGATGTAACAGAAATTGACCATGTGCAATTCAAGCACCCAATCTTCTGTACTATATTTTCAGTCTTTCAAAATGACTCTTACCTTGTGTGTCTTTTGGTGAAATGAACCTAAACAGCTGAAATAAAAGACATGCTAACACTTGAAATATGTCCTTATGGAAGTTTTCTATTCAGGGGGCAGAGAGATAGCATGGAGGTAAAGCATTTGCCTTTCATGCAGAAGGTCACTGGTTTGAATCGCCACATCCCATATGGTCCCTTGAACCTGCCAGGGCTAAATTCTGAGCGTGGAGGGCTCAGAGGGCTGCCGGGTGTGACCCAAAAACCAAAAGAAAAATGTTTGCTATTCAAAGTCTGTAAGCATTTACTAACTATTCATCCTCTTTTTTTTTTTTTTGCTGGGGAGAAATGGAGATTCCCCGAATTCCTCAGACATTACTTTGGGCTCAGAGATCATTTTTGGTGGGACACAGACCATCTGAGGACAAATTCGAGTTAGCTACACACAAGGGAAGAACTAAACTATCATAGTATGATTTCAGCTCAAATTAGTAAATATTTTGCATATTAGCAGAAACAACATACATAAAGTCTTAGAATTTTTTATTCCATTGAATGAAATAGATAGAAACAGAAAGAAGAATTAGTATAAGTGATAAGATGGTCTCTTCATCAGAAGTGGGCTACTTGGTCTTTATATTCAGGGAATTCAACAGGCATTTGTTTTTGTTTTGGGTCATACCCTGCAATGTTTGGGGCTACTTCCAGGAAAGTCAGATGGTCTTAATTTGAGTCAGCTGTGTGCATGGCAAGTGCCTCAGCCCATACTGTCTCTCCATTTCTTAGACCATTTTATGAATTAATTATTGAAGTTGACCCCAGAACCAACTCAGGCAAAGCAAAGATCAACTCAAACAATGAGCCTCTCACTCATGGTTAATGGTATGTTTGGAAATGATTTCACATTCATTTAGTCTGGGACTTAACAGTAGGTGGAAACAAGCATATGTCTTTCTGTCATACTCAAGCCACCACTGGGAGTGTTGGACCTGGTCATCATGTACACCTTGATTTTATTTTTATTTGGTGTGAAGAGGCATTTCCACTAGTCCCCATACACTTCCCCATTAAGTTCCACTGGAAGGCTGTATACTTTTTTTCTTTTTTGATTTTTGGGTGACAACCAGCAGTGCTCAGGGGTTACTCCTGGCTCCATGCTCAGAAATTGATCCTGGCAGGCACGGGGGATCATATGGGGCACCAGGATTCGAACCGATGGCCTTCTGCATGAAAGGCAAACGCCTTACCTCCATGCTATCTCCCGGGCCCCCGAAGGCTGTATTTTAGTCTTTTGGTATGCTCAGTGGTCTGTCCATCTATTGGAGCCAGATCTTCTAGGCATGAAATTGGTACCAAGGTTATCCACCAGATATGAAGCAATTAGAGTCACTGGACAGACAGATGGTCTAGAGTCCTGTGTAGAGCTGGGCATGACCCCAAAACAAAAAAGGAAAAGAAAAAAAAACTTAAAGCTTCATTATGGCCATGTATTTATTATTTTCACAAAGTTATAGGCCATATTCAGTGATGGGTTATGGACAAGCCATATCTTTGAACTCACTCGTTTACATCTAGTTGGTAAATTGAACAAGATGCATATAATGCACCCAAAATTAATAGGGGAATTTCTAACTCCCACAGTGATGCTGTGAGGCCTAGAGCCCTGGAAGGCATACAGTGGTCCTCAAACTACGACCCGGAGCCACATATTGTATTTGTTCCCGTTTTGTTTCTTCACATCAAAATAAAATGTATGCAGTGTGCATAGGAATTTGTTTGTAATTTTTGTTTTTACTATAGTCTGGCCCTCAAATGGTCTGAGGGACAGTGAACTGGGCCCCTGTTTAAGAAGTTTGAGGACCCCTGCTAGAACAAGAATTAGGAACCTAGACTAATGACCAAGACTTGACCCCAGATACTGGTAGAGTTGAAAGTAAGGCACAGGCAATGGTGATTGGTCAGAAGCCTAAACACTTTCAGCCAATAGGAGACAGCTCCGCCCACATTTGGGTGCATAAAAGTGGGTCTACTTGGGGGAGGCTTGGTGACCACCCTGCACAGCCTGTCCCAGGCCATACAGGTGGGTGTGGTGGAGGCACAGAGGCAGCAGACCTACACCCCCCTCTCTGGGGACCTTCTGGCCCTGCTGACCCAGCTCCAGGCGCCTCTGACTGGTTAGGTGCAGATCCTCTACTCCATGGCCAGCCATGCAAGCTATGTCTTCCCCGCTGAGGCCTGGATGATGCCCCAGTCTCCCAGCTTTGCCCAGATGCTTGGGGCCCCTTCTTTGCCTGCAGAGTTTTGGGCTGGTGCTGGATCTGACAAGTCTCCAGCTAATGCGCCCCCTAGTGCTCCAGGAACTCAGCAACCCCTGCAGGAACTCAGGGCTCCAGGAAGGGAATAGAGTTCTGAGACTTCTCAGATGCTTCCAGATGACAGGCTTGAGCTGCTGGACACAGCGGTGATATTCGAGACAAGTGGGGTGACCTGTCCCAGAGAAGGGACTTGAGAGACACAGGGGGAATCTGGCTGCCTGGAACACTGTGCAGAACTCTTGTGTTTCCTTGTGATGCGTGTCCAGAACACTTTATTTACTGGGTCGAAATTTGGTTTTAGTGTGTGTCATGGGTTGTGCCCTTTTGGTTACTTATGAACTGGGTCTTGGGACGTTCGTGGAGGTCTTTTCCCTTAATGTGTGGGTTGGTTTCCCTCCCATTCTCCACAAAGATCACACTCACACCAGCCCGTCACACTCTTGTCAGAATTGGTCATCACCTTCTTTGCAGCAAGACAAAATCATGTACTAAGCGCTGTGAGGTGGTTTTGTGTTGAAATGACTTAAATACAGTAAAGCTTTAGGAAATGCAATGGACTTGTGGGACGCCTCCATCCTGTGTGTTGCTCATAAGGCTTTCTCTTTCTATTCTATGGATTTAATGGGTACTTGATCTATGTAGAATTGACATATTTGGTAGATTTTACATATTTTCTATTTGATGATTCCCTCTGTGAACTTATATTGGGATTTTTAAACTGCCAATTTTAAACTGCCAATGTTGTGTATATATATGTATATATACATATGTATGTATGTATATATTGTTTGAAATGAAATAAAAGCCTCTAACAATTGTTTTGTGCTTGACTCTGTCCTTTCCATATGACTCCATATGACTCATCATGAGTTATGTTTACATGGGCTGTGTATTTTATAACAGAACATTTTCCCATTTACTGGTATAAATTTTCTGACTATGGTGGGAGAGAATTGTGTTTTCTTTCTTCCCTTCCTTCCTTCCTTTCTTCCTCATTCCCTTCCTTCCTTCCTTCCTTCCTTCCTTTTTCCTTCCTTCCTTCCTTCCTTCCTTTTTCCTTCCTTCCTTTTTTCCTTCCTTCCTTCCTTCCTTTTTCCTTCCTTCCTTTTTTCCTTCCTTCCTTCCTTCCTTCCTTCCTTCCTTCCTTCCTTCCTTCCTTCCTTCCTTCCTTCCTCCCTCTACCTTTTATTTAAATTCATTTTTTTGAGCCACACTCGGTGAAGCTCAAGGGTTATTTCTGGCTATGCACTCAGAAATAGCTCTCAGCTTGGGAGATCGTATGGGATGTTGGTGTATCCAACTGCAATCTGTCCTTAATAGAACATGCAAGGGGAACAACCTATTGCTTGCACCAGTGCTTTGGACCCTATTTCAACATTTTTTAAACTTTATTTATTGACTGGTTGTTTGGTTTTTGCGCCACAACCAGCAGAGCTCGGGGTCACTCCTGGCTCTGGGCTCAGAAACAGCACTGGCAGGCTGTGGGACCATATGGGATGCTGGGAATAGAACCAGTGTCCATTTTTGTTCGCTATGTGCAAGGCAAACACACTACCTATGCTTTTTCATCGGTCCCTGTTTTTCATTTTTCGTTTTTCTAGTACCAAAGATGTTCAGGTATGTGAACTAAGAATTACACTTGGCCGGGCTCACGGAACAATATGAGGTACAGTTGATGGAACAAGGGTTAGCCATGTGCACGTTATATGTCCAAACTTCTGTCCTATTTTCTAGCCCCTCAAACTGACTCTTCTCTTGTGTGCCTTTGATGACAAGTGTCCCGAATACCTGAAATAAAGAACATTCTAAAGTGTGAAATATGACTATTTGTAAGTTTGCTATTCCAATGCCTATAAGAATTTACTATTTTTTTCTCTTTGAGGGTTTAATGGGTCTCCCCAGTGGTGCTTGGGGCTTACTCTGGGCTCAAGGATCATTCTTCATAGGTCTTAGACCATACTAGGAGAAAATCTGAGGCAGATACAGATAAGACAAGCACTTTACCTATTGTAGTATGACTTCAGCTCAAAATAGTAAACTTTTGCACGTTGGCAGAAACAACAAATATGGACATTTAGTATGTTTTTTTATTTCATAGAATGAAACAGATAGAAACAGGTAAAAACAGAATGGAGAATTAGTCTACGTTGGTCTCTTCATCAGAAGTGCACTATTTGGTCTCTATACTCAGGGAATTTCACAGGTGTTTTTTTAGGTGTTTGTTTTTGTGTTGGGTCACACCCTTCAATATTTCGTGCTAATTTCAGAAACCCTAGGTGGTATGGTTAGTTGTGTGTGTAAGGCAAGTGCCTTAGCCAAGACTGTCTCTCCAGTCCTTAGCTGACCCCAGAACCAGAGATGAGGACCATGTCACAGGCAAAGCAAATATCAACTCAAAAAATGAGATTCATTTATGATTATTGGTCTAGTAGGGAGAAGTCATTTTCACAGGAGTTACTTAAAAATAATAATTCAAGTAACCCAGGGTGAAAAAATCAAAATAAGAGACAGAAAACTGTGTTGTCTTGTAAGACCAAGAAATGAGAATTGATTCAAGTAGACTGCAAGTTAAGACATCATAAAATGTCAGACTTGGGAGTCTGATTTTTGGAGAGGGGGGAAGCTATTCCCAGTGGTGCTCAGGGCTAACTTCTGGCTTTGCATTTAGGGATAATTTGAAGGAGGCTCAGGAACCTATATGAGGTGTGTACCCAGGTTGGTCACATGCAAGAAAATGTTCTTCCTTTGGTATGTTATTTTGGATCCAGGAGTCTGACTTTTCATTTACCTAGGAATAATTTGTGTGTGTGTGTGTGTGTGAGAGAGAGAGAGAGAGATAAAATGAAAACGATAGTTAGATAAAGAGAGCCTGACCACATGCAAGAAAATGCCCTTCCCCAGTTTATCATTTTGTATTCAGGATTCTGACTTATTTTTTGACAATTTTTTTGGTTTTGGGGGGGGTTTCACACAGCAATCAGGGGTTACTCCTGGTTCTGTACTCAGAAATCACTCCTCACAGGCTCAGGGGACCATATGGGATGCCCGGATTCGAACCACAGTCCTTCTGCATGCAAGGTAAATGCCCTACCTCCAAGCTATCTCTCCGGCCCCAGACTTTTTATCTACCTAGATATAATGAGAGAGATGAGACCAAATGAGTGAGAGTAGAGAATGTCTTCCAGAATATACTAGTATCCAGATAGTATATTAGAATTTACCAAGAAAAACACACATGATTTGTCTCACAGAATTTCAGTGTTTTCCTTCCCAAATGATGAAGGTGCTTTACCTCTTGTGTGACCTTTACAATGTTTTGGAAATTATTTTATGTTAGTTTAGTCTGGGACACAACAGGTTTTAAATCAGTGGGTGGCAACAAGCATATGTCTTAGTGTCACACCCAAACTTCCATTGGGAGAGTTGGACCTGGACACCAGTGCTCAGTGGTCTGTCCATCTACTGGAGCCAGAAATTCTAGGCATGAGATTTGTACCAAAATTATTCATCAATCCCAGAAATGAACCAAACTGAGGCCTCTGGACTGATAGATGGTCTGAGGGTGGACTTTTAGAAATACAAAGGAATGGCTGGAGAGATAGAATAGTGGGGAAAGCACTCTTTGCTTCGGTCTAGCCAAGTTAACCCTGGCCCCACCAGGAATGATTCCTGATCATAGAGGCACGTGCAAGCCCTGAGTTCCCTTGGATGAGGCCCCAAAACCAAAAAAGAAAAAGAAAAACCCAATGCCTCATTACGGCAGTGGACTATATTACCTCTCTACGTATTTATTATTTTCACAAATTTATGACAATATTTATGAGGCTATTTTGATGATTTATGATGTTTACTATGGTTAATATTGTAATGGTTATGGCCAAACCACATTTTTTAACTCACCAATTTATATCTAGTTGGTATGATGAAATAGATGCTTCTATTGCACCCAAAATTCACAGGGGAATTCCTAACTCCCTCAGTGATTGTGTGAGGTTTCAGATCACTGGAAAGGTAATACAAGGAGGGATACCACCAGCCCTAGGCTACTGACCAAGACTTGACGCCAGATACTGGTTTAGTTCAAAGTGAGGCGCAAGCAATGAGGATTTGTTCAGAAGTCTAAACACATTCAGCCAATAGGAGCCATCTCCATGCACCTGTGGAAGAGGAAGAGGAGCTGGGGAAATAGCTAGCCTTACACAGCAGGTGGGTCTTGCTTTAGATTTACAGGGGAAACCCAGGGCGACCTTAACCTCGGATTGTTCTCGGTGGTTGTTCAATGGGGTAGCAGATTGAGGCCCTCAGGATTCTTTGGGGGAGCAGGGAAGGGTGTGTTATCTAATAATAGAAGAGAGCTGGTGTGAAGAAAGCAGAGAGGGGGTCAGGATATCTTGAATATAGTTTAAATTAGGGAGTAGGACCCATGGTAATGAAGTATAGGGTGTATCATCCAATTCTTCCTCTACAGGAAGACCTTCAGTGGCTGCTGTGAGGAGGCTGAAGGATTTCCTGTTCCCAAAGACACCAGAGAAAGTCCCAGTCCTATGGACGTTGGCACACCCTACTTTGCAAGAGGCCCAGGTCTCCAGATCCTGAGAACACCCATGTTTACAATTGCCCCCAACTTTGGCAAGGATTAGTGACTACCCCGTGCAGCTGTTCCCAGGCCATATAGGTGGATGTGATGGAGGCACAGAGGTAGCAGACCTCTCTCATGACCAACTGGCCTGGTGGCCAGCTCTGGGCTCATTTGACTAGGCTGGTGAAGACCAGCTATTTCTTGGCCAGCTAGGCAGCTTACATCTTCCCCCCTGAGGACTGGATGATGCCCCAGTCTACCTGCTTTGCCTAGATGCATGGGCCCCTTCTCTGCCTGCAGAGTCTTGGACTGGTTCTGGATCTGACAATGTTCCAAACTAATGCGTCCCTCCCTAGTGCCCCCAGGAACTCAGGAACTCCTGCAGGAACTCGGGTCTGCATGAAGGGGACAGATTCTGTGACTTTTCAGATGTTTCCAGATGACAGGCTTGAACTGTTGGACCCAGGCGTGATCAACAAAGTGGGATATGGACAGATAGTACAGAAAGCAGGACATTTACTTTGAAAGTGGTTGATCTGGGGCAGGAGAGATAGCATGGAGGTAGGGTGTTTGCCTTTTATGCAGAAGGTCATTGATTCGAATCCCAGCATCCCATATGGTTCCTGAGCCTGCCAGGAGCATTTTCTGAGCGTGGAGCCAGGAGTATCCCCTGATTGCTGCTGGTTGTGACCCAAAAAACAAAAATAAATAAATAAATAAATAAAGTGGTTGATCTAAGTTTGCAGACAATATCTAAAGTCTATGAAACCTGCCAGTAGCTATCTCTGAGATAGTTCGGAAGGAAAACAGAGAGCATTATTTGGTGTGGGAATGTGTTTTGGGCTGCAGGTGTTCCAAAATACAAGAAACTCGGGGGATTATGCCCACACTCATTCCAAAAATGTCCAGGTGATCTCAGCCCAAATACCAACATACTTGGAGTGGTAAGATGAGTGTCTCTGTAAAAAGCCATAGAGAAGTGCTGAGGCATGATATTTATAATTTTATGGAAATATGCAATTGTCTAAATGGGAGATGACTCAAACACCCTTGGTTACAGAATATAGGAAGGAGAAGGAAAGAAACTGAGTTGAGGAAAAGAAAGACAATTATGAAAGAATGGTGGCTAGGGGTCAATTGGTTGTAGCTGCATTGTTGGAGATTAATAAAAAGGGACAGAACTAAATATCTAAGCCATAGTCAACAACAATGGGCTCAAGAGACACAACTTTAACAGTATAAACTAAAACTGTGTCCATCATACTGGTAGGCTGGAAGGTAAAGGGTGGTGATATGGGAACTCTGGTAGAGAGAGGTTGACACTGGCAGTGGGACTGGACCTGATACCTTGTATGTCTGAAATGCAGCTATGAAGGACTTTGTAAATCATAATGGTTTCAACAAAATAAAATAAAAAAGAATATACAAAACACAACTAGATACATAACTAGAGATACACAACTCCTAACAAAGTTGTATTGATGAAGGTGATTTTTTTTGGACCACACCTAATTGTGTTCAGAGCTTTTTCTTGGTTCTGCACTCAGGAATCATTTCTGGCTGGGCTAAGGAGACCATATGATTTGCCTGAACTAAAATCCCGTTTGGCTGCATGAAAGGCAAACACCCTATCCACTGTCCTAGAACTTAAGACCCATGGAATTATGATGCATTAAAAAAGTGGATACATGTTGAAGGAAATAAAACAGACACATATTTTTCCACACAAATGTTAAATCTTTCAGGAATGTTTTTGGATTCTTCTGATACAGTATAAAGAAATGACCTTTAATTTCTTCATATCTAAAACAATGAACCAAAAATGGTACATTTTGTGAGAACTGTGTGTGTTTTGCAGTAATGGTACAATTCAGATATATATCCTTCAAGCCACAATAGTTTCAAATAGTGGCATTTGTTAAATATCTGAGGAAAACAGTATTTCCTGTGGGTACTTGATGAAGTATGCTTTCTTATTTTATTATAAGAGTAAGTGAAATTTTTCAGGTCTCTTTTTATATTATTTACTTGTGGTAAATCATAATTCTACTCACATAACATTTGATGAAGACAACTGATATAATGACAGAGTAATGGGACAAGCATGCCTTAGTGACATCCTAATTCCATTGTGACCTCACATTACACAGAGACAAATCTTAATATTTTTTAGTGTGACGTAGTGTATATAGCTGATTTGAGGATTATTCCATAGCTTCTAATTTTGAGCATTATGCTTGACTTAAAATTATACATTGTTAGAAGAACTTTTAGACTGACCTTTAGAACTTAAAGACTGACCTTGTGGTTCAACATCTAACATTCCCAGAGTCTGTAGCTGGTCTTACTACAGTATGCTTCAAGGGTAGAGACATCCTGTATTCCTTAGGCAAAGGGAATTCCCATTCTTCTTTTTTGTGGTTTTTGGGTCACACCCGGCAGTGATCAGGGGTTACTCCTGGCTCCATGCTCAGAAATTGCTCCTGGCAGGCATGGGGGACCATATAGGATGCCAGGATTTGAACCGATGACCTTCTACATGAAAGGCAATTGCCTTACCTCTATGCTATATCTTCTG
>PVKC010004485.1:0-35557 GCA_004027635.1 Crocidura indochinensis | reverse complement strand
TTTTTTTTTTTTTGGTGGGTGGCAAACCAGGTGACACTCATGGGTTACTCCTGGATATGCGTTTAGAAATTGCTCTTGGGATAGAACCTAGGTCCATCCTGAGTCAGCTGCATGAAAGGCAAATACCCTACCAATGCACTATTGCAAATAGTCTATAAAAGTGAAATGACAATTCTTCAAATAACATAAAACTTGCCCAAAGTAAGGTACTTCAGTGCAGACTCTTGTCTTAGATTAGGATCAGGGGGAGTTGTATAAGTATTGGACTTGCATAAGTATTGTATACCTATTGGACTTGGGGAAGTTATCTAAGTTGTTAAATTACTTACTGTATCAAAGTTTTCACATCTAAAAAATGAAAATCAAAAGAATTACTATTACCTAGACTTTCTTTGGTAATTTTATAAAATAATAGAGACCAAGAACTTAAATGGTCTGTATGTACACCATCACCATTGCTACCATCACTACCAACACCATTTACTGATTTGAAATTACAATATTATATTAAATATAAAATCAACTGTTTAGAAAGTAAGTATAATGAAAATTCAGAAGAGTGAGCCACTGACATTCTATGGAAATGTAGAATAAGTTCTGGATGTGATCCCTGAATGATCATGAAACCACTCTTGATCATTCAGAACATTGTGCATAGTGCTTTGGAAATGACATGGGTAAAAGGGTAAAGGTTCAGATATAAAACCTAGAAACTAAATAGAAAGGGGTCATGAGCCCTTGTCACATATTAAACCTTTTGAAATATGACCTTGATAATGATGTTTGGAAGGATTAGAATGAATAAAGAATAGTGGTAGAAAGTTCAGTTAAGAAGAAAAATTTTAGCTAGCATGAGAAAGAAATTTTTGGTTCCAGGGAGTCCCTTAAATTTGCCTGTTCATATAGTGAATGCTTTTAGTCGGTAGGTTCTTTCCTATTCTAAGAGCTAAATGTGAAGGGAATTGCTAATGTCCTCTTCTAAAATGTAGAGCTAATGGTGTGCAGATAAAGGTGGAATTACTTAACTGAAAATGCTGAAGAAATTTCTAATGCAGAAGTTACATAGCTGGTGAGCATCCTTGATGAGAGTAAAACTAGTACATACAATTTGATGTCTTTAGTGAGCAATAGAGCTTTCCCCTTCATCTTAACTTTTACTTCAGCCCTTTGCCAGGACTCGCCTGATACCATTTTTTAATATTTAGCCATGAACCTTTAGGGTGGAATTAGTAGACTTTTTAATTTCCTGATACACCTAAACTAAGGTAAGAGTTCTAAATACTTTATTAATAATGTACACTCATTCTAATGAGAAGAAATTACTTTTCTAGCATATATTATTAAAGGATGTGTTCAAACATGTCTTTTTGTGTGTTTTCCAATTTACTTGCTTTAAAAAGTGGTCACTATTTTTACATTTTACCCAACAATTTTTAAAATAATTTTTGGAAATATATGGAATTAAATTCTCTACATTACATTGGATAAGAAATTCTTCTTCAGTATACATTTCCCTATCTGTTGAAATAATTTTTTTGTGGAAAGAAAACATATCTTCCAAACATGCTTAAAATTAATTTGAGCTGAAATGTGTCTTGACTCAACTGCTTCTTTATTGGTTTAGTTTTTAGCTCTATGCTTGAGAGTATGAGGAGGAAAATAAGAACTCTCAGACTAAAAAGTTGAACATCTTTTTTCTTAATCAGTATGAGGCATGTTGCCTTTTGTTTCCCCCAATAGAAATTTTTAGATAACTCTTTCTCACGTATCTTCTCCAAATCTAGCTTTATGTAATATTAACTCCAAATGAGAAGGCACATGAAGAACATAGGGGAAGCTTTAGTGAGACACCAGAAACTCTTAAAGTACAGACTTGAGCAACAAATATCCCCATATCAAATTCATATATTGATACTTCTAATGTGTGGCATAGTAGGCACAGCATTTATATTCTGTTCATTCTTTTTATAGAAAAGAAAAATGGAGAGACCTGTTCACAGTTACTGCAAAAAGTCAATGGATAAATGTATATGTATATCATAGATCATAACTAGCACAAAGTTAGTACTAAATATACTCTATAAGCTGTAAATTGTGAGAGGCTGCCTCTCCTATATCTAGCAACTCAGAGCACAATAAGTTCAGATGCCCATATTTAGAACCAATAGGGGTCCTCATCATATTTTCCAAATAATGTTACACTCAACACATACAAAATGTACTTTCAAAGTATGTCTTTCATGAACTGTAGATACATCTCTCAATTTAGTGAAGGAAGTTGGGCAAGGATTGAGCCCAATCCTCTCTTTCCTCATAGGCTATATAGAAAGGAAAGAATACACTGACACAAATTCTGCTTTATTAGTAGCTGATCTAGTTTTACAAGTAAAAGACTGCAAGGTAGGAGAGCCCATTGGTTTTCAAGATATGAAAACTTTAGATTCCTCATTTCTCCGCTAGACATATATTTAGCTTATTCCAGTGCTAGGGATTATTTGTTTTCCTTGTGTGGTGTTACTAGTACCAGAGATATTTGATATTTCTTTTTCTTTTTTTTTTTTTTTTTTTGGTTTTTGGGCCACACCCGTTGACGCTCAGGGGTTACTCCTGTCTATTCGCTCAGAAGTCGCTCCTGACAGACACGGGGGACTATATGGGGAACCGGGGGATCGAACCGCGGTCCGTCCTAGGTTAGCACAAGGCAAGGCAGGCACCTTACCTCCAGCGCCACCACCCGGCCCCCTCTTTTTCTATAATAATTAGCAGAGGTATTTTTTCTTCCTAGGAGAATGTTTTGGATTCCATTATCAAAAGCTTAGCAGTAGTTCTTTCCTGGTATCATGAAACTGAAGATGTATTTTTCTCAGGGGACCTGAGAAGTCCAGCAGTACGATTTATTTCTGTCTCAATGCTCAGTAATGGATGATTTTGTGTTGTACCAAGCTCTTCTAACACCCATGGCCCTGGAAATGAAGAGTTAAACATTCAGCTTCTCTGTAGAGAGATGTAGCTACCTTGACATTCAGAGGCACAGTTCCTAACCTAATCCTTTCTAAATCAGATTAGTCCATTCCATTGCTGACAGTTCACTGGCGATTGCATTCCTCAAAGAGAATCTCATCAGAGATGCAGAACACTCACTGCAGTTTTATAGTATCAGAGTAGTAATTCATGCCCTGAGTAATAAAGAAACTCATTAAATGTAGAATCTCTCAGCTCTTACTTTGTACTTAGACCTCCCAGCAGTTTAACTTATGCATAATAAGCCTAAATACTTTAAGAGATAATATAAAAATTACCTACTATTCTTTCATATTTAAAATTGTTCATTTGTTTCCCTTCACTACATTGTAACATAACTAGGAAACAATATATTACCCTAATTACATGTTATTTATTAGAATGGAAGCAAATAAGTCATTTGGAGACAAATCCCTGTAGTTTTTCATGGAACTGCTTTAGATGACAAAGATAGAGTAAAGCCAGAAGTCTTTCATTATATTTATTACATAGTCTTTGTACTAATGAACAATCACAGGCTTTACTGAAATTATGGTCTCAGCTTCAAGTTGCAGAAAATGCTATATGAGCCATATTTATCAAGAAAAAATCAGCGGTCATTTTCTTTAGTGTTTCTGTTTTCCATTGAAGGAAGAACATGGAAGACAAACACAGTAGCTCGGGGGATTTTAATAAATGCTATGGAAACTAGTTAGCTTATTAAAAAGTCTGTGTGTAACATTCTGCATAAATGTTCATGAAATAAGGAAAATAATCACTTACTGTTCCATTTGAATCCTAAACAGTATCATTCCAAGCATTGTAAACAGGAATATACAAACACAAACAAAAGCAACTAAAATTTTGAAATTTTAATCAGCGACTTTAAAGTGTGTTGCTAACACACTTTAAATAGCTATTAGTGGATTAAAAATAGGACAAAAATTAGGTAATTTTTGTTTCATAAAGAATAAAAACACATTTTAAACACTTAAATCTAAGAAGCATCAGAAATTTTGCTTTAGTATTTTATCTTCAGATATTAACTTAATGTAAGAGGAATTTGAATTAGAGACAAATAATCTCGAGAAGAAAACCTTCAAATGCATGAATAGGGGTCAAAACAATTAATATAATAGACAGAGGACTTCCCTTGCATGTGGGTCAATCTAGGTTCAGTGCCTGCCATACCATATTATTCCTTGAGTACTACCAGGAGTGATCCCTGAATGTGGAATTAAGAATAATCTCTGAGCACTGCTGAATGTGCTCCCCTCCAAAAAAATGAACAAGTATAACAAAGTTTCCTTATATGTGTCCATCATTTTTATTCTGTGTCCATCATTTTTATTCATGGCCTTTTTCTGTGAAGAGAGCTGCAGCATGAATCCATAATATGAATAACATCATACACTTGTGGTAACCCTAAGAGGGAAACAACAGCAACAATAGCCAGACAGATTTCTTCTCTTGGAATAATGGTTAGTGCAAGTTCAGTATTTGAAAATTAAACAATAGATAACAGACGATGGCAGGAAAATCTTGGAGGAAAGGAAGTCAAGAAAGTCAGCTGGGACTATCTCTTCTTTTGACTTAACAGTTACCCTTCAGCTTCTTTTTTCATTAAACATTTATCGAGCTCCTCTTCAGAGCTGTTTACTGAACTTTCTCCTACATGTCAATATATAGATAGATTTCCTATCCTAAATTAGACCATTGGTGCATACGCTAGTATGCTAACATTGGCAACCATCCAGTAATAAAACATCAGCAAGGCAAAGCAACAATAAAGCATATTGTCAATTATGCCAGGCTGTGAGCAGGGTTCTGCTTGAGGGTTCTGAGGCAAAGGAGGGTGGGAAAGAGATTAGGTGGAGGATGTGTGAACAATTTGGGCTAGGCATAACATTTCTGTTATTGAAGAACTGATTTACCCATTCTTCCTCTAAATCCCCTCTAAGCTTTTCATAAAGATCAAACAAAGTTAGTCTCTTAAATATGTATTTTGGAAAATCTGTTTCTGAGTTTAGAGCAGTTGGAAAGGGTAAACATAAGTTACTTCTGTAAATCCTGTATAAAAGGGAACATCCTAAAAATGTTTTTTCTCTGTCCCTGGATGACATTATTTAAAGTCCTGTAAACTTTACCTAAGGGGACTATGCTACTACATTTGTTCAAAGCATTCTCACTTCCTTCTGTTAAAAAACAACTTTTTATGGATATACCCCCTTAATTTCAAATGTGTCTTGGTCTGACAGTAAATCTCATGGTTAGCTTCACTGCTATCTGAAAGTTGGCTTTAGGCAACTGGTCACACAAGGGAACTTCCTTACGTTTTTGGTCCCTAAACATACCCATCTTACTCTAGATGGAGAATTTTAAATTAATCTCCCAATTTAGTCTATTTTGATAAACTGATCACTTGCAAAAAATTATGAGTGTAAATTTCAAAAAACACTAGAAATCTGTGTTAACAATACCAAGGCCAGAAAACTGATCACTATATACATACTAGCCAAGTAACTTGCTCACAGTTGTTTTCCTTATGATTTATTATCTTTCTAACTTTTTTATAATAATTTTTATTTTGATCAAAGTGGATTACAAATCATTCCCAATAAAATTTTATGTATATAGTGACATTGAGCAGAGTTAAGCATACACTCAATAAGCAAGGTTCAAGAGAAGCAAAAGCATGAAACATGTGTGTCTGTTGCTTCTTCTAAAAGTATGTCCAAATTGTATTGATATTTTCACCTTGTGTAAAAGAATCCACAAATATGGAGAAACCCAGGATTCTAAGTTTCTCAAATTCTAGCTTCACTAGGCTGATGTAAGAGTGAATGGCTGAAAGCAAATGTATGTGGAATTGAATCTACTCTTCCTAACATTGATATTCTAGGTAAATCCTTTTTTTTAAGCTTAAATTAGGTTATGTAATTATTTCTGGGTTTCATTTTATATTGTACTATCAAACATAATTAGGATTTTCAAAGTCACAGGATTATCACATAAGAGACACTATAATTTTTCATTTAAAAAGAATAACTTCTGGAAGATTTTAATTGGGAGAAATTCAACTGTAATATTTAGGGCATAATCTCATGATTATGATCAAATGCTTAGTAGAGTCAAGCAGTTTATAAAAAAGGACAAGAAATCTATGTTAAAGGTGCAATCTTCTTAGTCCAATCTTCTTTTTTGTAAATTGTTAATAAAAAAAAAAACAGGGGACAGAGAGATAGTACATCAGGTAGGGTGTTTACCTTGTTTGTCTAACAAGATGATCTCCTTAGACAATCAGGAATGATTCCTGAGTAATGTCAAGTGTGACCTCAAAACTAAAAATAAAATTATATAATAGAACATTGATAGGTTACATGTACTGTTAGAAAGAGTAAGTGGAGATTAATTTGTAGTGATGGAAGACAAATAGAGGTTATATGAGTCATGATAGAGGAAACAGCCAGACTCAATTTGACTATTTTATAGTCTGTGGGATTTAGTTCCCCTGTGAAACAAATGTGTTTCCTTGTTAAAACACCTATCTATCATTTTAATGAGGTTGTATTCTCAACTTCTTAGGGTCTCTTCAAGACCAACATTAAGAGTCACAAGTTTCCAACACTCCCCTGCCCCCACCAATATTTTCCTCTGATATCTGTCAGAAGACTATTATTCTATTTTCTGTTATTCCTCTTTGCTATCTTTTCATTCATAAAATATTGGCTCTCAGGATTGTATATATCATGCAGCATTTTGGAAGTCAAATATTAATGTAAATAGTCTACTAAACAATGTGTTCTATTCAATGCTCTAATTCCTTAGATCCTTGGTCTGCTCAAATTTTATATTTTGGTCATTTATTCTAATCATTTATTTGCATGATTATTTCCTATGTCTTGTCAATACTTCTAGCATCTTCAATTTCACATGCCCTACCCACTTGCTCAATAGTATTTTCTGTTTTCTAGTGCATTCCTTCTAGTAATAAGATTCTTAATTTGTTAATATTATTGAGGCTAATGATACACTAATACATGGCCTAAATAAACTTAGATAAAAAGATCTGCTATCATAATCAACCTATTACATACACCCTCTTTTCTTGACCCATTCACTCACATTAATATACTCACCTTTTTTAAATTCAATTTTGAAAAGTTCAATTTTCACCTTCTTGAATTTGAACCCAGAAGTTACTGCCTATTAAAAAACACAGAATCATATATAATAGTTTCACCTAAAATCTATGACTTATAATATTAAATATATTTTACTGTTATTATTTTACTGCAATTTATTTCCCATCCCAGAGAACTAATTGGCAAATTCTCCTTTATCTTCAAACCTCCAACACTTTCATCTTTTCTTTCTTTTATTGTCCTCAAATATGGATCTTATTATTTTAAAACAAGGTTTATATAGGTGTGTATATAAGACTATATATATATATATATATGAGTATCTAAAAGGTAGATATATAATCCATTTACCTTCAATGAGAGTTATGTGATTCAACCTTTGAAAACACATATGGTCCCCTATGAATGATCTCTGAGCATATTGTCAAGAGTATATCTTGAGTCATCTTGAGCCACCCAAAAAAGTGTTTAGATAATCTTTATATGAGTTTCTATTGTGGGGCTGGAAACAGTGACGCAGTGGTAGGGCATTTGCCTTGCACGCAGCTGACCTAGGACAGTTAACGGTTTGTTCCCCTGAAGTCCCATATGGTCCCCAAGCCAGGAGCGATTTCTGAGCACATAGCCAGGAGTAACTCCTGGGCGTCACCAGGTGTGGCCCATAAAAACAAAAACAAACAAACAAACAAAAAAAGAGTCTCTATTGTATACACAAAAATGATCACTTTATTATATCAGTAGCTACATACAATTCTTGTCTTTGTTAAAAAGAATAACACCAAATGCTTTAATATAATATTCTGGCTTTCATTTTCACTCATATTTTAAAAAAGAGAAATTTGGGAGGGTCTCAATGGTGCTTGAGGGGTCCTGGGGATTAAACCCAAGGTACCAGTATGCAAAATATATGCTTCAATCCTGTGCAACATCTGTTCCACACTGTTTATGCTTTATACCAACATAATTTTATTTCCATTTTCCACTGGGTCACATCCCTGAACACATTCATATTTCATAATAGTCTTCAATTTAATTATTTCCTGTTTTTTATCCCAAATATACCTAAATTTTCTTACCTCCTATTCTATGTTACATCAAATCCAGCCAGGTTTCCTTTAAGATATATTTATAATACAAATCTAGTTTTATGAATCACAAGTTACATCTTCTGATGTACCATTGCAGGTCTGAGAAATTATAACCATCTAGAAATTTGTAAATTGCATATTCCTAATTCTATTTGAATTTATATAGTCTTATTTGATAACATGCAAAATAAATTACAAAGGGATTAGGTAGATAGATCTAGAAGATGTAGAAACTAGAGCTCTCTAATATCCTCAGAATGTTAAAATAAAAAAAAAACATAAATTGGTAGTAATAATCAATGTTCTTAATTTCTGAATCTCTATTTGGGAAGATGATGATCCCAGATCAGGAAATACTCAGTGTTCTGGGGTTGTTCTTCTAGATCATGCTGCTTGCAGGACAATGTAGTATCAGAACTGAATACCACATAAGAAGCATGCACTCTAGTACCTTGCATTCTATCTGACCCTTATTTGCATAAGGATATATAAACATATCTTTAATTGTACATGTCCTTATTTATTTGTATATATACATAAATATATACATATAACATATAAATAAGCTCATCAAATGATTATTGTCTGTCCTATATATATGTATATATATATATATATTTTTTTTTTTTTTGGCCATACCTACTGGTGATCAGGACTTACTCTTCACTCTTCACTCAGGGATGACTCTTGATGGGTTGAAGCCACCATATGGAGTGATTAAATCTTTATGTTTGTACACAAGGCAAATTAACTATCCATTGTATTATCACTCTGGCCTAAGTATATCCTTAATATTGAGGACCATGGCATGAACAAGAGTGAACAAATATATTTAGCACTAATTTTAATTAATTTGTGACTTCATTTTTTTTTTTTTGGTTTTTGGGCCACACCCGGTGACGCTCAGGGGTTACTCCTGGCTATTCTCTCAGAAGTCGCTCCTGGCAGGCACGGGGGACCATATGGGGAACCAGGGGATCGAACCGAGGTCCGTCCTAGGTTAGCGCAGGCACCTTACCTCCAGCGCCACCGCCCAGGCCCCTGTGACTTCATTTTTAAAGGAAGTTTTGCATATATTCACTTTCCATTAATGGACAAAGGCAGAAGAAATTGAGTACTGTCTTGCCACATGATCACAGATTCTCATTTACTTTTCTTTACATTTGCAACTGGGTATTCTTAAAATCAGACCAGTTAGTGGTACAAACTTCAAAACAAGCCATTATCTGTGTGTATTTTGGTTGTATGAGGATCATGTCTCATCTGTCAGAACAAAACTCACATCCTAGAAATACTAGGGATGAGGACGTTCATTCACTTCTGCCTCTCAGCAAAGGTGATGCCTCTGGGTCAGGGTGAGAATGCAGCGGAGAAGTCAGTGCCTAGTGATGGATAGGATGGGGAAGAGGCTCTACAGGGATATGTCTCTTCAAGTAATTTATGCTTGTGGACATAAAGGAGGTATTTGCATCTAGAAATAGTATGGTGACTAGGTGTTGCAATGCCTTGGCAATGTTAGTGATGCATATAGAATACATTGATATTATATTTCTAAAAGTTTAAGCCTCTTGTTCCTCACTTAATCCCTCTGGTCAAACTTTATACATAGAAAGTACTCTTGCTCAGATTCCCTGCAAAAATAGCCTCCTTTCTCAATTTTCACTTGGTCAAAGTTTTATTGTAGAAAAATAATTTGAGACCATAAAATTTCCTTACATATAAAAATGAAATGACTGATAAAAATCTTGAAACTACAAAATTTGTTATTTATTATAAGCAGAATATTCAAATGTAAGCTATGTAAACTTATTTTCTAAGTATCATTATATTTTCCTAGCTAAACTGTGAAACTATGTCTATTTTTTTTTGTTTTGGAGCTACATCTGGAAGTACTCAGGGCTTCCTCCTGACTGTGCTCAGGTATAATTTGGCCTATAACTTAGCAAAGCTCAGTGAAATTTCTGGGGTCCTGGGGTTTGAACCCAGGTGAGCCATATGCAAGGCAAATGCTATTGTACTATCTCTTCAGTCCCCGGGGTTTTATTTTAAATATAGTTTTTATATCTATTGACTTATAATTAATTTTATTTAGAAATTGCTTAACTATGTAATGAGTGATTGGGAAGATAAGTTGGCCATTTATTACTTTCTTTTATTATAATTTATGTGATCACAATATTAAAAAACAAATACTGACAGGGGCCAGAGCAATAGCACAACAGCAGGGCATTTGCCTTATATGCGACCAACCCAGGAAGGACCAGAGTACAGTTCTTAGCATCCCATAGAGAACACTCAGAATCGGCCAGGAACTATTTCGGAGTGCAGAGACATGAATAACCCCTGAGTACTGCCTCCCGGTATGGCCCCCAAACAAAAAGAAATGAGCAAACAAACAAACAAACACCCAATACTGATAAACTTAGGTTAGAGATTCATTTCATTCTAAACATCACTTGGATCCTTAGGTTACTGGGGGTTGTTTATCTTCTGCCAACATATGTCATCACCTATAATTCATGCAGAAATTACCAGAAACTCAGGAGAAAGATATATATATATATGTATATATATATATATATATATATATATATATATATACATATATATATATATATGCCTGAACTTTCCCAGAGTATTTCCTAAATGTGCCTCTTGGCATTTTATTCATGACTTTGTGGTACCACTGTGAAAAAATAGTTGTCAAGATTGCCCAGTATGCACAGGGATACCTAGATAACTATGCTGGTAATCAGCTGCCTCTTTCAATCCTTTACTAATTTAAGACAAGTATTGATTTCTAATTAGCATTAAGGTAGCCTAGAAGCTAGCTTTAGTTCCGAACTTACTGCCTTCAATGCTTAGCCTAAATTCCGGGGTCATATCTGGTGGTATTTAGTGATTATTGCCTTTTTTTTTTGCTAGAGAAGTGGACTAAACCTGTGTAATTGATCCATTTAGCTATCTCTCCAGTTAAGAAATATGTTTCATTATATTCGGTCTAGTGATACACCCAGTAAAAAACTGGATATTTCTCTACCAGCAGAACTCTTCATGATTTTCCCTTTGGAATGAAGGTTTGTGTCACCAACCAGGCAACCAAAAATAAAAACAGTTGATGACAGAAATCACTATTGTCAATTCCTCTATGTTGTAGGAATTAGATTTATTTGACATTTAGATATAACAATCTGTAAATGAAGCTAGCATCTTATATATGCCGAATATTAGAAAAACTTAATTTCTTCATTACTTATACAATAAACACAATTAATGGGTCCAATATTTTATTTTTGCCCTTTTTTATGCGTTGTATAACCCTAAGGGTGGAAATCGCCCACTTTAAAGTTCATTGACCTATGCTTACACTCAGGATGAGTTTACTTATTAACTGTGTAGAGGAGTGATTTCAAGGATGGCAGAAAGGTCTTTGTGTCAAGCTTTTCCAGTATCTGACCCTCAAATTATACAATTTCTGACCTAGACCTTTGTGAAAATTAAAATCATTAAGCATCACTGACAACTCAGGAGGAATTTAGTTTATCTGACTCTTACAGTTTTTGTTGAAGGCGGAAAAAGAAGAAGACTATATATTAAGTGTTACGGCAGACACAAATCTAGAGTTGGAAATGAGATGAACAGGTATATTTAACATCTTTTTGTTGTGCTAGAAATGTTTTTCATACACATATTTTATGTAATTAAATTTTCTAAATAACTTTAGTAGGAATAGATACTTTAACAGATATATTTTAATAGATATTTTTAAAACAAAAAACAAAAAAATTTGTGTTCAGAAATTACTTTATTTGTGGGCCTGCTGAGCTTGCTAGGTGGCCTTGGCAGTATTTTAACCCTCTAGAAGTTCATTGGTCTCAACTATAAATCAGTGCCTACTGCAGGTGTCCTATATCACACAGATGATATGAAATTTCACTAGTAGTAGTCCTGCAGTCAATGTTAATTCTTGTCCCACCACTTATTATGTGCCTACATATCTTCACACAATCATACTTTCATATCAAAGCTTGAGAATATGTTACTTTATGACTTAGCTACCTCTGGAACATCTCATATTTTATCCATAATGATCATAAGAAACAGAGCTATGTTATGGTAATAAAGTTAGTTTATATTCAGAGTACATTACATTTCTCCCCACAGAATAATAGCCAAATAAGAAGTGATGGTAGCTGAATATTATAATTTGACCACTTAACAGACTTTGGCATACCCATGAACAGGAATGGTGTGGCTGGGCTGGAAATTCTAGTGCAGAGAAATCTCTTTTGAAAAATAACTGAGGCATTCTGCTTATGCCTATCTGTGGCCCACTGACACTGGTAATATAACAAGTCAGGTAGACAGGTAATTCATGTCAAGTAATTGAGAGTGAACCTAAGAAACAGAATTCAGAAAATTATCCATAGTGTCTGCCCTTCTTCCTTCCTTAAAAACATTGTTTCTTCTCTTTTCCTTAATATATATTTTATTTTAGAAAATATTAGTGGAATAAGAGACTTGTGCTGGAAAACAATTTCAAAATTTAATGTCTTAAACAGTTATCTAGTCTATGATCCTGAATTAGCAGTTTTGCTTAAGCTTCCTATTTAAGGAGCTCAAATATGCATTGTGCTGGTGAGATTATTAGGGGTTGATGGTTCTAGGATAGCTCTATTCCACGCAAAATTTTATTAGCCAGAGAGCCATCATGGCCTTATTATAAGGCAGTTGGGCAGCACTGACAATGATGAAGGAAAAAGCAAAAGTATATATTGAGGTTAAGAATTGGGAAATATTGGAGTAGGAGACATATAACATCTGTTATTGTGCTTGCCTTATAAGGAGCTAACGTGAGTTCAACTTGCAGCATCCCAAATGGCCTTTGGGGAACCACCAGGAATGATTCCTGAGTGCAGAGCCAGGAGTAGTTTGTAATCATCACTTGATATGTCCCTCAAACAAAGCACGAAAAAGCTCAACTTTTCAAACAATAAAATATGGTTTTTTTTTAAAGGAATTTTGGAGGTTTTGGAGGAATATGGAAGTTCCACATTAGGTGGTGTTCAGGAAATATTCAGGAGTGACCTGTGTTCAGGAATGACCACTGACTGTGCTCATGGTACTGTATATAGTGCTGAAGATTCTAATTCAGGTCATGATTCTACAGTTGCATATATAGTATACATATGCATACTATCACTCCATATCAATAGGAGGTTTTATTTTTTTAGCCATAATTAAAATAAGGCACTGAATTAAAGACTTAAAAAGATTAAGTGACTTGAAGTAAATCACATAGTAAGTTTAGGTCTAATGTGTGTATTCTGTATTCATGACTCATACATACTCCACAAAAGCTTCCTGGCATTGACTAGTTATTTGCATTAGCTACAACTTGTGCCAGGTTCTTATAAAATGATTTCTATTCAGTTTTTTTTTTATTTTTCAATCCAGAAAACGAAAGTTTGATGTTTGTAAACATGTAGAAACCATAAGTTTGTCCTAATTGTCTATCAAAAAAAGTACTTGTTCCTTATCATTTCTCGTGAATGTCTAAAATGCTTTTACTTCAGCCTCTTGAACTTCCAACCTACACTGTTCATATGTTCATCAGTTTTTTCTTTAGGATCTTTGAGCTTTTTCCTTTCATGATGATGAAAAAAATTAGGAGATAGTTCTAAGCTCTCAGATTTGGGTCAGGGGAATCTAATAAAAATCTACCTTTCCTATTCCTTGGATCTTACCCTGAATGGGAAGATTTTGGTTTTAGAAATAGAAAATTAAATATGTCTTGAGCCCTACCATTATTAAGTATGCTCAGAGAGACCAGTCATTGTAGCTTCACTCTTCAAGGAGAATATGAAAAGCATCAATGGTCCTCCACTGATGCTTAAACAGAAGTTTAAACTTCTGCTTAAACTGAAGTTTTCAGAGTAGACTTTTTTAAGGTTTGGAGTTAAGGCTTTTGATTGTTTTTAAGTCTCTTATAAATAAAGCACCACTCAATAGAACAATAATTTTATCAACACTATATTTTGCACATGTGAGTGATTTAAAATATTATTCAAATTTTGAGACTTGTAATGTAGAGAAGTGAAGCATTGTCATTCCATTTTATAGACAACAGAGTACTCAAAATCAGAGAGGTTAAGTGACTTAAATAAAATCAGCAGAAAGCTTGAGTTCAGGGCTTGAGTTCATTTATTTTCACAAGTTTGGCAATATATAATATGTAAAATTTTACAATTTGCTTTAATATGATATCTTAGTGAAAAAAATGAATCAGAAACAAATTACCTCAATCATCAGTAATATTTGATTATTATGAAATTCAAAGACTAATGATTGCTAATGATTTTATATTCTTACTGTATTAATTTTTATGCATATCTTTTTACACTTATTCATTACATCAATATTGATGGCTGCCTGCTATGAGTTAAATGCTATTCAGGTGGACAGAACTGTTTTATTCATTTTATGATGCATAGTCAGAGAATGAACAGAAGTAAGAATGGCACATTCAAATTTGCATCGAACAGTTCAGTTAGCAACAGAATCAGAACCCAAGCTTGAGTGTCTTGACATGAAAATCTATAATGTAGAGCATTTCACATACAGATAACTTATCAACTATTTTAATGAACAGACAATATCTGCTGTTTGAGTCATTATTTTGTATGCCTAGAGCTTAGTGTGATAAAAACTAAGCATGACATTTTGCCCCAATCTGACCTGCTATGCTTTCCTTCTGTTATTGTCAATAATTTCTTGCATTTTTGGATCTGTTTCAAGAAATAAATTCCAGTAATTGCACTTCACATCATTAATTATTTTATAAAACATTTTTATATGAACTCTGCCAGTGCTCAATAAATAATCATAATGGTAATTATTATGACATATTTGACACTTATGGAAATTAGGGTCTGTTAAACGAGCCCAGATGGAGACAAGGTGGTTTTATGAAGACGTGGGGGAAGTGTCCTCCCTATGGACACTGTCAGTTTCCTTGAATCTCACTCACGTGCTAATGACACCTCAGCAAGTGTAAATTTTCAGAAAAATGTGGTGATACTAAAAGATTCAGGTGTGAAAACCTGGTACATAAAAGAGACTCAATACTTTTGCCTTCATCTACTTGGCCACTATGAAGAGTTGCAAGATCTTTTGTGAACATTTGTTAGTGCTTCATATCTTGTGCTTTTGATGCATTGCTGGAAATATCGCCTTGGCTTAGATGCTCAGGAAGCTAAAAGTTAGAGACAAAATTTGGTGTATTAACAAGACCAATTTCCTGGAATTTCCTGCACAACCAGTGCTGATCTCAGTGGATTGATTGTTATATTAACCTTAGAGTGATTCTATTTCTTTTTACCCTGTTCTCTGAGTGTCCTTCAGTCCTCATGTCTCAAATAAAGTTTCTTCAAGTCGATTGTTGCCTTGATACTTACCTGGAATCTACTAAGAGGCATCTTGAAATGATAAATAGATAGGGGCAGGAGAGATAGCACAGTGGTGTTTGCCTTGCAAGTAGCTGATCCAGAACCTAAGGTGATTGGTTCGAATCCCGGCATCCCATATGGTCCCCCATGCCTGCCAGGAGCTATTTCTGAGCATAGAGCCAGGAGTAACCCCTGAGTATAGCCAGGTATGCCCCACCTGAAAAAAAGATAAGTTGATAGATTCTTTGATTGTGGATGATTTCTTCTTATATTCTATATTCCCTGTTAGTTTCTTGTATCTTCTTCAGTTTATATGACAGTGATTCTCTCAATAACAAATCTGTTCTGAATTTATTTATTTATTTTAAGCATTATGCTTTACAGTGTTGCTTTTATAATGCAGTTATTTCTGTCTTTCAATGTTTATACACCAGTCCCACTGCCAATATAACATTCCCTCTAGCATTGTCTCCAGAGTCCTAATCTCCTCTATCTTCCCCTTAGCAGGTGTAAAATTTACTCAGTTTTGCTAGTTACAACTAGATGGTACTGGAATGATCCAAAAATTTTTCTTACAAAAAAATTTGTGAAAATTGTCATATCTTGAAGTGATATCTGAAGGGTCACTAAGCTGTTTTTTTGCTAGTTGAGCATTCTTTTGTTGGTTTTGTTTGTGAGATCATGTGACTTCTATGATGATTTAACATCTAATTTGGCATATTTCTATTAGAAAATCAGTATTTAAAATTACTGAGTTGCTTATGTGATTCAGGACTTTGTTAATTTATAGAGCTGGGCTGATGAACTCATAAGGTGGTAACAGTGGTTTGTGAGTGTGGCTGCCAGGACTTCTGAGATTTGGAGGGAGGAGCATTGCCCTAAGTTCAATGAGTTTTGGAAATGTCAGACACAACTGGCATATCTGGAGATTTTGGCAGCTCAGTGTCTGCAGAGATTAGTAAAAAAAAAATTGAATTTCGGCCACAAGCATTAGAAGCAGTGGCAGAGTATGTTTGTGTGTTTGTGTGTGTGCAGTGTCCAGTGTTTCAGCAAGAGGGAAGGAGGCTTTGCCTACACTCTTTCTTAGGGTTCACAATGAGATCAATGTATATCCCTGAGTTTTCATGGCTTGAAAACTAACTCTCTCTCTCTGTTTGCTTTTGTTTTTGTTTTGGTTCATACACAGTGACACTCAGGGGTTACTCCTAGCTATGCTCTCAGAAATTGCTGCTGGGTTAGGGGACCATATGGGACCATGGGGGATGAACCCGGTCCATCCTAGGTTAGAGCGTGCAAGGCAAACACCCTACTGCTTGTGCCACTGCTCTGGTCTTGCCTTTCTTTTGAGAGCTAGATGAGTTTATTTGGCTAGATCATAGGCCAATATGGGAGTTGACTCTGGATCAAAGGTATGATTGCCAGGACTTCTGGAAGTACAGAGTCATAGGGGAAGGCAGCCTGTGCTGGCTCCAAAGAGGCCCTGGAGGTGTCAGTCACAAAATCAGCTAGTCTATCTTTCTTACTAATCAGTGTAAAAGAAATTCTAATCTTTGCTTATCATTTAATACCTAGCATGTTTTAGATGTCTATAAAATCTTTGTTGAATAATAAGGTATTGTATTTGGGTTTTCTTGAACATGTCTGAGGTTGAATTGCTCTTTTTTATTTTATTTTCTAGACTTATAATTATTTTTGATAGATTATCTATGAGAATATTTTATTTCTTTTTTCCTAAGGTAACAAGGCACCAGAGAATAGAAGTACCTTTTGACATATATTTGTTTTAGTCCTAATAAGTATGTTTGTTTGCAGTCTATGTGCAAACATCAGGCCAAAAACTTCTTGCTCAAATCCTCCACTGTGAATTATAAAGAATGGAGCCATTTATTGATATCCTATCGAAGCCACCAGCTGTGGCAAGCCAGATGGTTTTCACCTTGGTGAATCCTGGCAGGAAATCCCAGGGAAGAGTATTTAACAAATGTATTAAATCACTGACACACTCTGCCAGTTGTCTGACTAGTGTTCTAATCCTTTAGCATTGGGTTATTGCTCCAAAATTCATTATTGATTCCTGAGTGAGAGAACAATTTCATGTGCAAGTTTCATTAAGACAGCGGACTGTAAAGGAAGAGTGAGTAGGACTTTTTATTGCTTGTCAAGATTCTCAGAGTACCAGGCAAGAGGTACTGACTCATCAGTTCAGGACAAATAAATGCTCCTCCAGAAGGTGTTACTTCTTGTCCTTGCATTGTCCCTCCCTTCCTATCATCACAAGTGCATTCTCAAGAGTTCCTACTTATCTTGGTTGCAGAAACCAAAAACCTTTTCAAAAATTATAACCTATAGAGCAGTAAATTTCTACCTTCAAATATTTCAGTTTTAATGTTTTAGAAACAAGGCTTAGGTTTATTTTACATATTTTACTATATAGGCTGAGGAAATGAGGGAAAGGAGCAGGGCATAGCAGAATCTCCATCCAGGCTTTGTGAGTATTCAATGGTAAAATCCTATGGTATGTGCCCAATACTGTATTTGGGAAGGTTGTCCATTAATATGACTTTATCCCCAGTGGTCTTGGTAATATATGATTCAGTGAAGAAATCCCTTAGTCAAGAGATAGTCACTACCTGGCTGTCATATTGTATTTATAGTAAAAATATTTTAGAAACTTCTACATAACCATAATTTCTGTACCATTCAGAAAAGAATTGGTGAAAGAGTTACAATGAGCTATGTATTGTTAGCATACAATTTCAATATAAATGCTATCGATACCAACAAAAATTGTAATATGAAACATGAAACATACATAAAATTCATTTTACATCCCCATTCCTCACAATAAATTTTCAAAGAGGGTGTATATTACCTTCATTTTAATGGGCAAGAAGAAATAAATCATAAAGTTGAATTTCAGGGTTAGAAAAATAGTACAGCAGTTAAGACACATATCTTGAAAGTAGCTGACCTAAGTTATTTTGTTGGCACTTCGCTTTGGGCTGAGCATGTTAGGAATGATCCCTGATCCCTAAATACTTAAGAAATTAAATATCTAGGTACATAAACAAAAAGAAAAATATTGTCAGTGTCAACAAGGATAATTTGAAATTACAGTCAGTTATTTTCTTTCTTCATTCAATGGCTATCAAATCCTTCCTGTAAAATCATTTTCCATTTTCTGTTAATTACAGCAGATCTCATAGCTTCATAATCGATTCCTTTTCAGATATTTAAAAACCTTAAGATTCAGATCTTGAAAGTCCAATTGAATCAAGCTTCTCTCTATTTTTTTAGTGTTCAGTTTTTTTTCTATTGGCTCTGTACTCAGAAATAATTCCTGGTATATTTGGAGAACCATATGGGAGGCTGAAGTTCAACATAGATCAAACTCCTACCTTCTTTCACATTGATCTAACCACAAGCTTCACTTTCTTATCTAATGAAAAGATTTTTATTTTTATCCAAACCCAAATCCAGGTTTTGAAAAGTACAATGCAAAATTAGTGTTGTGTGGTTTGTTCTATCTTGTGTATCCTCTTTTTCTAAGCTAAAACAGGGGAGAGAAGCAAGATGTCTTACTAGTGTTTTGAAGGGCTATTTTTTATTTTCTCTTGGTTGAACATGTCCTCTATTAAGTATTTATAAAAGTTCTAATTAGAACTTATATGAAATTTATTTGGTTTTTTTTTATGGCTTCTTTCCAGGCACCCAAAACCCTTTTATTTCCTCTCACTTCTCTAATCCATGGCCACCTAAATTTTCTCTATTCGTGCTGTTGACTAGAGACATGTGATTCTGAGCTCCATGGTTTTCAGCATGGCTTCTCCCACTTTCCACTTGCATTTCTCCCTCTCAGGTGATTTCTGTGGCTCTTTCTCACATGGTAGGCAATGTTTATTTTGGGGGTTTCTAGGCAAGAGAAAAAGAGAAGAAATCCAAATTTTAAGTATTCAGATACATTTCAAACATATAAATCAAACTTATTCAACAAATGTGTTTCAAAAGAATAGGAACCTGAGGGTTAGATAGGGCTGTAAGTAAAATTGCTACTTCCTTTGGAACATGATGAAATTTGGCTAAAAGTTGATACCTCTTACTTTGACTATTGTAAAAGATCGTGTGCATGTGTTATGGAAAACTTTGATCTCAAGTTTAAATGTTAACTCATAATTAACCCTTGGTTCTAGTCATAGTGATGACATAGTGATGAGATCTTTATGTTGAGATAAGAGAAGTTGAAGACATTTCAGAAGTGATTTGGAGTGATGGAACAATGGGTTATATTAACCCATGGCACTTTCTTTTATTTTTTTTTACGGGCAAGTTTTTCTTTAATAAAAATAATTGAAAGCATACAAGTACCACAAATAGGAGCACAACCCCCATTCGTCAGAATCAAAACATGGAAGGGAGAAAATAGCTGCATAAGAATCTGACAAAGCATAAGCTAATATATATTACATAGAATCATTATAAGCCTTGGCTCTTTTATATATTCATTAGGCAGTGCTGAGTATGTATCTGTGCCAAAAAAATGTGAAATTCTGGAGATAAAAGTACAATCTAATGAAAGAGATGATGAATTTTACTAGTTAAAAAATAGAAAAAGGAGGACCAAAGAAGTAGTACAGCAAGCAGGACATTTCCCAAAGTGAGGAATACAGCTATCATCCCAAAAGTAGTGCTATAGTGATGCTGGGAAAACCTGGAAGTCATCTCAGGTAAATTTGGAAATACTTTATCTTTTTTATTGAAAATAATAAATTTCTTGAGGACAAGGCTGACATTATTATTCCAAAAAGGGTGGCTGTAGACCAAATAAGTTTGAAAGCCTTTGTTGTAAAATAGGAAAGGATTTCTAGCTGGTCATGTAACTTACCCTCATGAAGAGTTTCTATGAAATGAAGGCTCATCCTTGGGGGAGGGTAAAAGGGATCTTTGAAAGTTCATGGAGCAGAGGTACCCTCTTATTTGGGCCTCAAATGCTACTACTCTTGGAGCTCTTTCAAGGTAATTTTTACCCATGTGACTTCCACAGAATTTAATCAGTTTACATATAAATTTAAATATTTTGGTCTTACCGGCTACCAATATTTTATAGCTATATGGACCACCCTATAGACAAGTATTCTTTTTCCTTGACACTATCACAGTGCATCTCAATACATCAATTTTACTTTGAATGTAAGCAATTTCTTGGCACCTATATCTTGGTCTGTGCTTAGAATCTACCAAAAATTCAATTCAAATTTGTTGAATAGTCAAAGTAGTTAAAAGCATCCCATTGCATCACCAAACTTCTGGGGAATTTTCTGTTATAATATAATGTTCTCCCAAGCTCAGTCACTCTGGTTAGGCATTTCAGTGTCTATAAATCTTTTGGGGTGAAGATTTACATGATTCAGAAAAGCATAATTCATCTATTGTCCATGAATAGATAGATAATGAAAGAAGGGCCTCTGAGCTCTCCTAGAATCCTAAAACAACAGTAACAGTTCTATTAAGTAAGTTCCATGTAACATGCCTGGTGGCTGCAATTACAGTGAACAACTTGAGAACAACTTGAGCCCAGAACAAACTAGTAATGAGGAAATAAGTTCATGTGAAACCTCATTCAAACAAAATAGGGCTTGCTTGAGAGTTTGAATTAGCACATTGTCAATCATTTTCTAGCCGGTCTATGATCATCCAGTGTCAAGTCTCTGACACTATGACACAACTGTTCCTGCATCTCATTTTGCAGTTGCTTTATGTCCATCTTTAGAAGTTAGACCCAGAGGAGATGGGGGAAAGGCTCCTGGCTAGTTTGAAAGTTTGGTCAAATAGTTAAACAGATTGTTGAAGCCCATATCTGTGATACAGCTGCTTTGTGACTTGCACAACTAGAACAGCTTTCTCGCTCCAGGCTTAAAAAGAACAATTACAAAAACAGATATGAGCAATAGTGCTGCAGTCATAGCTAGAAAAAAATTAAGGGAAAAGAAAATGGAGGGTGGGGGGAAAGGCAGCTACAGCACAGAGATCTCCACATGCTCACAATCCTCAGTGGAAGACAGATTTTTCATATGAGGCTTCCCAGAGTAAGCTTCCTCAAGAACAATAACAGCTTCCCACATAATTAGCATGACAGATACTAACACATTATTTATTAATTTTTAGAAATAAATCTTCCAGTAAGAATCTCTCTCCTGGCAATTTTCCCATATGACTGGATAGCCAATCCAGTTCAGGAACTACTGGAATCAGCTAGGTCTGGCTTATTGGAAAACAGCAGCTGTCCATTTGATAGTATACATCTGGAGTATACTTAAGGCACCAACGTTTTCTGTTTATCTAAGCTTGCCTGCCAGTATCTATTCTAATGCAGAGGTTCTGAGGCTATTTACTTTCAGAACTTTGTCCTTTATTGGCCCACTATAGCCGTGTGAAGACCAGTTTTAGGGAGTTAAGTGAGTGTAGTGAATTGGGGAAGCATTTGGGGGTCAAGAAGTCAAAGTAGGGCAGGGATGGAACTTGCCTTACATAAAGCAGATTCAGGATTGAGTGTGACACTCTTTATGATCCCTTGAGCAACACCAGACATGATTACTAAGTGTAGATTGAGGATTAACTACTGAGCATTGCCAGTTGTGACTCCAAAGCAAAAACTAACCAAAAAAAATGATCAAAATATTGGGACCAGAAAGAAAATATGCAATAAATAAATAAATAAATAAATAAAAGAAGTTTTTCAGCCTGCCCAGGATGAATGGTGGTTCAAATCCTGACATCCCATATGGTATCCTTAGCCAGGAACCATTTCTGAGTGCAAAGCCAGAAGTAGCGCCACCTGACCCAAAACCAAACCAAACCAAAATAAACAAACAAAAAGACAACACCGCAAGTATAGTGAGTGATTGCTTTTTATGAGGCTAACCTGGGTTCAATCCCTGCTAATTTATATGATGCACAGAGCACAACAAGAAGTAATTATTGAGTACAGAAGCAGGGGTAAATTCTTAAAAGAGCATAGTGGGTCACAAAACAGAACAAAACAAAAAAGAAACAAAGAACATTTTTAAAAAGTAAATCAAAATATCAAGCTAAAGAATATCAAACAAGTTAAGAACTCAGTCTTCCTAACAACAAACTTTGTATCATTGCTTTTTGGTGGTAGGTGGAGAGATGAGATTTGTTACACATTTCTAAGGTTACAACATACCTTACCCAGACTTTACATTTTGTCCAGGGGAAACACACATACAAGCACAAGCACAGAAAGATACTCAAAGAAATTATTTTTATGATAGAGAAAAACAAATTAGAACAAAAAATTGTTCAGGATCTCAGCAGATGGTGATCAACCCTTTTAATAATATATGTATATGTGTGGGCCACATTTTGTACTTATTCCTGGCCACTCTTGGCAGTGTGTCAATTGCTGACCAGTGGGGGTCAGCAGCATGCAAAACAAGTTACTACCTCTTGTACTATTTTTCTGTTTCAAACTCTGCTGACATTTTGATTTATGTAACCTTTGTATTTGTATATTCTGTATATACATAATTTCAAAATTGGTGTTATGCCAGAAATGCTATTTTGTGTGTGTGTGTGTGTGTGTGTGTGTGTGTGTGTGTTTTATTTGCTTGGTTTTGGGAATCACAGCATATTACTTCCAGCTTTGATCTTATTCCTGAGTTTGTACAGATCACTCCTGACACTGCTCAGGGGAGTGTATATAGTGCTGAGGATCAAACTGAGTTGACTATTCACAAGGCAAATGCCTTTGCCACTGTACTATCTGTTGAGTCAGAAATGTTTTTTAAGGTGTTTTTTATTTGATGTTTTATGCACATTAAATTTATGTGATATATAAACTTAGGAAAATGCAATTGCCTCAGGGAGAATATTCGCAGTGTACATTTTGACACAATGATATCTCCTTGTATTGTCTCATATTGTTTTTTAAATTGTTCATGAGTCATAGCGAGTAGAAAGAAAACAAGTTGGTACAAATAAGGACTCTGGAGACAGCCAGTTTGATTTACTAGGAATAGTTTCACTTGTCCTCTGGGATAAATTTGCTTACATTTTTTAATCCTCTCTGCCTCAGTTTTCTTATTCATGAAAAGGATATTGCTTAATGTTATAGACACAGGAAGGTCAAATAAAAAATGCCTCAACAGTATTTTGAGCATAATAACTTTCTCATTTAATTGTTTCTAATCATTTCCTTCCCAGTGGGGTTACAATCTGTAAAATCAATGGTTATGCACTCCAGTGAAAGGAGTGGGCAGCTCCTTCATGTCTGCAACTGTCTACCCTCAGTCTACCGAGTGCGTCTTGATCAACTCTGGCAAGCTGGAAAGTGAAAGCTTTGGGAGCTTCTCTTATAAATGACAGTGATGTGTGGTGGTTATATGTCTTATCTTTCTGGCTCTGCATTCAGGAAAAATCTCAGACATGTTCTATACCACATCACTCAGGGATCACTCATGGTTGGGTTTGGCAGACATGATATTGGATCAACCCAAGGTAAGCAACGTACTAAGCATAAGACACACTGTATTATCTTGCAAGTTTCAGAATTTACCAATTTAAAAAAAATTCAGTATCACCTTGAAAATACAACCTGAACATGTTGCTTCTTATTTGTGAGATTTTATCTGTAAGAACTCTGTCCTGTCATGGAAAACACAAAGGTAACTATTATCTTTTATTGACTATTATCTTTTTTGTCACTTTACTTTTAATCTTTGTATAGGTTGCTGAGAAGAAATTCTAATCCAAGGATTTAATTTTCAATGTGACTGCTGGAGACAAGCAAACCCAAACTGACTCAAACTAACAAAACTGCATTGAGCTCCTGTCAAGGAACATTTGAAAAAGTGACACTTAGTTACAACTCAGGCTTCATCCAGGATGAAGATGTGCTTCAGGGTCTTCTCTTATTATTTCTTACTGTATACTTTAATGTCAAAGGCTTATTTTAAGTTATTAGCAACTAATTGCCAATTTTCATGAACATCCCATCCATAGGCACAAACGACTCAGCAGTGACTTTCTAATACAATTACCTCTATTTAAGGAAGTGACCCCAATTCAACTTTGTAGGCACCAAAACCAAATTTAAATGCTAATGTAGGACTCAGCACCTGTCTTTTTCATAAAATTCAGAGAAGCTTCATTGCAATAAGGACTCAGCCTTCTTTTCAAATCTCAGTACTCTTTACAGCATGTGTGGTTATATTCATTTGCCTCTCCAAGCACACATGATCTAGAATTATGCAAGGAAGTTTCATTTCCAGAATCCATGTAAAATTAATTTTCATAATACTCTCAGTTCCTGACTACCTATACTTATTTTCCTCATTAACCACTGTATTTCCATTTGAATTGAAACTGTCCCATGTCTGCAAGGCCAAGACTACAGGTAACTTATGTTTTTTTCTTTTATACATTCGTTTGGGGGCTCCCTATGTCAGTTTTCAGGTGTTACTTTTAAATTGGCACTCATAGGTTGGTTTCAGGAACACTGGGGGTCCTTGAAGTGCATCGGTTCCCTACCTACAAAAGTTATGCAAAATTAGGCCTTTGAGCGACCTTCCTGGCTCCAAATAGGCAACTTTTAACTATGGATTTGCAGATTGGTTTCTGAAGTCCTGAGCTATTACAGGTCATAGCAGCTACTACCTTGCTGAGTCTTTAAAATATTAATTAGTATAGCACTAAAGTAATACTAAAATATAAGGCATGAATTTATATTATGAATAATTAAATCAAATAAAACCTTAGAGAATATTGTGCTAATGAGAGATGCTTGGGTATCTTTAATCATAGTGGTTCTTTGCTCAAGTTAAATCGTATCTTATTAAACTGTGTAAAGGATATTTTAACATTTCAGAAGTGCTTTAAACTTCTCATAGGCCCCTGTTTCTAAGAAATCCTACTCCATAAATAAATAGTTCTATTTAACACAGTCTCTAAGTTGGGTCAGTTCTACATACAACTTACATTTGCTAGTTTTTGCTTCCTGAAGTTGGCCTAAGGCACCAGCCTACTTAACATCTGCTCTTATTTATATGTACATGGGTCAAGTGGAAGGTTCTACAAGTGGAAATCATCATTTAGCTGGGGTCTATAGGGCCACACTCTAAGGAAACTTTTCATTTGTAGTTTCATGTTAGAGAAGGTTTTCTTCTTCCTTTCTTTTTAAATTAAACTACATATATTTGGTGCTACAGATTTGATATAGAGTTTATGCCACAGATGTCAAAGAGCAGGTAAAAAAGCACTAATCTATCAAATAGTGATCTGAGTCAGTCTGAAAGAACAAAAATATAAAACAGATTAGTGTTTTGGGAAATATAGTCATGCTTATGAACTATTATTTGTTTCCATACTAAAATGAATGCTTTTGTTTTTTTGGTTTTTTTGGGGGGGCCATACCCAGTGACGCTCAGGGGTTACTCCTGGCTATGTGCTCAGAAATCGTTCCTGACTTGGAGCACCATATGGGATGCCCGGAGATCGAATGGAGGTCCATCCTGGATCAATCACGTGCAAGGCAATGCCCTACTGCTGTGCCATTGCTCCAGCCCTAAAGTGAATGTTTTAATGATGCCATTTGTGTGTGTGTGTGTGTGTGTGTGTGCGTGCGTGCGTGCTCGCGCACGTGCATATGTGCGTGCATATTTAGGTAGTGGAATATATCTTTAAACAAATTCAATGTGATTAGTCTGTAAAAATAAGGATAGCTTTCTCTGTTGAAAGAATGAAGAAGAGTTGGAATGTGTCTGGTTTTTCTCTGAGTTTCATGGAACGCCTTTAAAAAATTCTGGCCTTGGCCTGGAATGATGAAACAATGGGTAAGATGCTTGCTTTGCAAGCAATCAACCAAGACATCTCCTATGACAGCCAGGATTACATATTGCCTTTGAAGAATTACCAGGAGGGATCCCTGAGTTCAGAGTCAGGAGTAAGCCCAGATGATAGCTAAGTGTGACACCTAAGAGAAAACAAGTATAAATAACTAAACAACAAAACAAAAACTGCCCTTACCACTTAGGAAATAGTCTATAGGTCCCCCCGAAATTACCCTTAAGCTTGTTAGAAATGAAATTTCTTGGACCCCATCTGTGCTTGCTAGAATCAGAATTTTCAGTTTAACAATTTCTCTATGTGATTACAATGTACATTAATGTTTGAGAAACACTAGACTTTGTACTGTTGGAAATCTTTGGTCCAGGAATCTTCTCAATAGCATAATAAAGATATATCACAAACACTATCTTTTTTGGGGGGCACACCCAGTGACACTCAGGGGTTACTCCTGGCTATTGGCTCAGAAGTCGCTCCTGGCAGGCACGGGGGACCATATGGGGAACCGGGGGATAGAACTGAGGTTCATCCTAGGTTAGCGCAGGCAAGGCAGGCACTTTTACCTCCAGCGCCACTGCCCGGCCCCCCACAAACACTATCTTTAAAAACAATCACAAACACTAGCTTTATTTATTTCAATCTGGTTTCTCTAATTAATAACAATTAGTTACAATCACAAGCACTAGCTTTAAATATTTCCATTTGATTTCCTCAAAGTAGTTACAATGGCTGACATTATATGTCTATTTAAAATTTGAAGCTCATTCAAATTCAATTTTTCATTGACATACTTTGAGATAATTAATAATAATATTCACTCCAGATTCAAAAGCTGGTAGCCATGAATGAGATGTGAGAGAAATAAACATTCATAAATTATTCAGAGCAATGTCTTCTCCAAGACCTCGATCCCTCTGGATACATGTGCATATGCTTTCTAGAGTCATTCTCAAATGATGGAATTATATGCATTCTTAAGAAATTTTAGGTTCTAGAATACCTAGCACCATTCTACCTGAAATAACAATAATTGACTCAAGTGGATGTATATTAAATATTTGGATAGGAATTGAGATAAAGTTCTCCCAGCAAATGATACAATTGAGATATCATTATAAAATTTTTAATAAGTGACTAACTTGTCTTAGTGTTTTTTTTGTTTTGTTTTTTCTTTTTTTCTTTTTTCTTTTGGTTTTTGGGCCACACCCAGTGACGCTCAAGGTTACTCCTGGCTATGCGCTCAGAGGTCGCTCCTGGCTTGGGGGACCATATGGGGAACCGGGGGATCGAACCAGGGTCCATACTAGGCTAGCGCAGGCAAGGCAGGCACCTTACCTCCAGCACCACCTCCCGGCCCCTAAGTTGTCTTAGTGTTACTCAATCTTTTCTAGTTTTTATCAGTGAAATTCTTAGATCCCAGGTGGTCTTAAGGAACTGCAGTAATCAGCTTCCCCCTACAAGCACAACCAGGGATGTTTCACTACCCAGAATCTTGAGCTTCTTGGCAGAATGGCCAAGAAGAGTCTGAGTTTTTCAAGGAATATAAAATTTTAAAACAGTGCCTTAATGATATTGTTTCAATACTTATTTCTTAGGAAGCAGTTGAAAATGATTTCAAGATATAAAACAGGTGTTTCTCCATGGTTGGCTGGATAGAATGAAGAAAAATATCTTCCCAGATTACCCTACAGAGGACATATCCAATGGTTCCTACTTTCAAATGAAAAATATTCTTAATCATATAGTCGACAGCATTCCATCTGTCTTTTAATCATAGCCAAAATAGATACCTCTATATTGTTTCTAGATTTGGCCAAAAGCCTCACAATCCTTCATAAAGCAATTAAGACAGGTGTGTTTTAGTCTACACTTGCTGCTTCTGCAGTTAGTACTCCATTCTCCTGGTCCAAAAAATTACTTTAAATGTGGGTCTGACTGAGCATAAATAGATGCTCTGGTGGAACATGTTTTGAGGTCACTGATATCTTAATAGGAGATTCAGGGTGCCGTTTATAGAACTGTCACATTCTATATTTTCAAAGAGGAATTTTCCATATGTTGATCCTTTAATTTAGTGTCTTTTGTTCTGATTTTCATCTTTAGACAGTCTTAACATTGGTCTCAATAAAAATTATTAAAAAATATTTTAAAATCAATAGATACACATTTGATTACTGATAAATAGAAATTAGAAAACTTTTTCCTGTGTGTAAGTATAGATATGATGAAAAAATTCATTTCTTCAATTTCTACCTCTACTGTACCTTAGAGATGTATAATAAAAATACATTTATTGTTTCCACGTCATTTAAAAATCAACTGGTTCTGGTCAAATTTAGCTTTGGACAGTTGCTTGTATTAATCTTATACTCATAATCATTAAATATGTACTGAATTATAAGCATTTAAAGAGCATCAAACACAGGTAATTCATGCTATTTGTAATAATAAAGATAATTCTGTTTTGTTTTTATTTTTTATTTTTTGCTTTTTGGGCTACACCCTGTGATACATAGGGGTTACTCCTGGCTATTCACTCGGGAATTGCTCCTGGCTCAGCAGGCCATATAGGACACCAGGGGATGGAACCAAGGTCTGTCCTAGATCAGCCAGTGCAAGGCAAATGCCCAACTGCTCTACTATCATTCTGGCTCCCGTAAAGATAATTCTGAATGTTACAAGAGAAAATTTATTTCTCTTTAAGACTTTCATTTTTAAATCTAAGAATAATCTTGAACCTAAAATATTGTAACTGAAATTTTTGCATAAAGTTGGGTGGTTTTTATTAGAAAGAATATTGAACTGGAGCACTGTTAATTCCTACCTTTATGATCTGCCTACAAAGTAAATCTCATCAGTGACTGTAGAGATAGTACAGTGGGTAGGACATTTATTTTTCATGCTTATGACACAGATTGTATTCTTGGCACTATATATGGCTTTTCAAAGCTTGCAAGGAGTTATCCCTGCACTCAGAATCAGTGTGACAGAGCCAGTGTGACTCAACACAGTATACTTCATAAGAAAATAAATCAAATCATGTCATTGAGTTAGTCTTGTAGTGCTCAAAATTTAGTGAAAATTTTCAGCAGACCTTTAGGGCTTTTACAAACCCAGAGTGCAAGAACTCATTCAGTAAGTGTAAGTAAGGGGCTAAAGATGAGAGAAGCAAAAGGAGATGATATTACCAAATTTTCCAAGGTTGAATGGCCTGACTGACAACTCTGGGACCTTCTTATAAAGGGGACAGGCAGAGTCCCCTATCTGCCTGAAAGCACAACAATCTACAGCCAAATACAACACATTTTTAATGAATAAATATCCCAGCTCTATCAGTGAATATTAACAATTATTCAGTTTCAAAGCTCCTGGAGAATACGTGGTCACACATCACCACTAAATTTTGTAGTTCACCCATCTCGGTTTAATCACAGCAAATCAATGGGAAAATTGAGTAGAATAACATCAAATTCATTGAGGCAAAACAATAGTACAGAAGGCTCTACTAGCACTAACCAACACAGTAGATTCTCAGACAATAACTTTTGTAACACCATTGAAAGATATTGCAATTATCAAAAAATGACACTTAAATTGATCTAATTTGTTTCTGTGTTGTAAGAAACAGGAAATAAATCTGTGTCTGGAAGGTGGCACGCTGGGGTGGTTGATAGAAAACTTGGGATGTTAGTGGAGGGAAGGTTACACTGGTGGAGGAATTGGTGTTCGAAGACTTAATGCCTGAAACAACTGCATTATGGACAACGTGGTAAATAGAATGTTATAGTAAAATATGTTTTTTACAAATGAGTGAGGCCTAGACTAGAATTATATCTCTAAGGGTTAAATGTGTGTGTGCTTTACATGTGGATTTCCTAGCATCTTCAGATGTAGTAATCCGCCCCAATAGAGGTTCACTGATGGAGGTAGGGAGAACGAGGTCTTTCCCTCCAGCTCGGAGAACACATCTACCACCCAGTAACCGGCTGTTCTGAGGTGAATGCGACATACAGAAATCCAAAAGGCATTCAAACTTCCGAAGAAAATAGCTCTTTATTCCTTGCAGAGGAGGAAGCCTCAAACGGCCTGGGTGAAGGCCAGCAAGAGAAAAAAGACCCCCGCTTTCCACAGATCCTTGCTTTTATAACCCAGAATCAGGTGCCACCCAATGGTGGAAACAGAATCAGGTACTACCCTAGGGTGGGGGCAGACTGCCAGGTCACACCCTAGGATACAGTACAATCACTGATCGGGGTAGGATCAGAAATGTTTATACACAACAATTCCAGATCATGATAAGGTCAGAAATGTTTACATACACAACAATTCTGCCAGGTCACACCCTAGGGTAGGGTACAATCACTGATCAGGGTAGGGTCAGAAATGTTTATACACAACAATTCCAGATCATGATAAGATCAGAAATGTTTACATACACAACATTCAGATACATCTTCTGAACAATGTTCATGGAGCCCATTCCAACTATTTCCAGGTAAGGCCCAAAACAAAATAGAAAAAGAGGGGAGCATACTTTGGTAACCACTAATATACACCTCTTTAGACTTCCTTTTTCTGTGTGGCTTTTGCTTAAAGCTAAATAGCATTGAAAACACCTTGATACTTGTTAGAGCTTTAATATTTTAGTGTTCAATTTTGCTTAGTCACAATATGCATGCAATTTTAGCAAGATTCCTAGGTGAATACTTTGCTCAATAAAGTTTCAAGAATACTGACATAAGTCCAAATCCTTATCAAAATGGACAGGGATCTTCAATATCTTCATTGTGCTTCTCTCTCTTTTCACATCTGCTAGTATCTTCTTAAAAAACACTAATTCACACTTTCTTGATCCTTTTATGCTCTTATGGTTCCATGGTTTTATAGACATTCTTCTTTGCATACAATAACTATTCCCTCTAATAGCAAACCCAGTCCATCCTTCAATGCATAGATCAGACTTTCTCTTCTCTAAAGCATATCTAATTTTAAGTGGAGAATTTCTCACATAATTATGTTGTAACTATTTGTCTATTCCTCCCTGTGGGTTCTAGCTAAGAATGAACTGTCCTAAGTCTCTATATTCACTATTCAACTCATTGAGCATAGAGTATGTGCTCATAATTTGCCTTGAATAAATGTGTTACAGAAGAAATGGGAAAGAAGGGGCCAGTAATCAAAATCTCTGGTTAGTCTTTTGTTTCCATATGCTCTCTGGCCACTATACAAATCCTTATTTGCATAGGATAAACGCACAGTTTCACAAATACTAATTTACACTAGGTGTAAATTATAGTGGGTGGATGTGGGCAACTTATAACCTATATAAACAGAGATCACAACACATGGCGGGGTGTCTTCTGGTGTTCTAATGTAGTTGCTAATGTTTCAGATGCAAAGTTGCTTTTGGTGGTTGGGAGCCAGGGAAATAGCACAATGGGTAGGATGTTTGCCTTGAAGGCAAAAGACCTGAGTTCAGTCCCCAACATCCCATATGGTTTCTCAAGTTTGCCAGGAATGATTCCTGAATGCAGAGGCAGAATTAACTCCTGAGTACTACGATGTATGGCCCAAAATCAAAAATTAAAAAAAAACTTAATAAAAATTAAAAGTTTCTGTTGGTGTTTCATGAGCTGTGAAATAAAAACCTGTGATAATGAAGAACTCTGATGGTTATTTTACTAATATATAGTAAATAATTATCCAAATAAAGGTAAATCTATGACAACAAATGGCTCAAATAACTGTGATGGATTTATTAAATCAAAACTTCAGAGTTTGTTTATTCATCTATTAAAAAAGATGAAAATGTGGATCCCAAGTCCTTTTCCCTTCACTAAGTTTAATGCTTTCCATATCTCTCTAAATTATTCTAAATTTCTGTAAATATTTATAAAACAAAAGTTGTGTACTAATGATACTATATGAGCTAGATTATGGTCATGCATTTTCAATATGGTGGGAAAGACATGCAAAAACTCCTTAAACAGACACATCTGATTTGAATTTGGTTAAATCTATTAAAATGTTAGGAGATATATCTTATTTAAAAATAGAAGTTAATCTAGTTGAAAATCTCAATCACTTATATGGTTTGCAACAATAATGTATTGACTCAAAGCAAAGAGAAAATTTAACTTTTTATGCATAAGGGTTTTTAGACTGTTTCTTTTTCTTTTGGAGAGGAAGTTAAACTTTATTGACTCTCATTTTTTGTTTGTTTATTTGGGCCACACTTAGTGATGTTCAGGGGTTAATCCTGGCTATGTGCTCAGAAATCACTACAGGCTTGGGGAACCATATGGGATGCTCGGGGTTCGAACCGCAGTCGAACTGAGGTCCGTCCTAGGCTACCGCCACAAGGCAGATGTCTTACCACTCCACACCACTGCTCCAGCATCCTATTTTTAAAATTTATTTAGACACCCAATTATAGATTTGTAGACAACAGAATTTCAGGTATGCAATGCTTGTATATTCCATTCCACCACTAGTGACCACATCCCTCCAACAATGTTATCACCCCAAACCTGACTCTTTAAGAGAAACTTTTTATTTTTAAAAATTACTTTATTTAAACACCAACTGAATTGATAGGTTGTAAAGATGGCATAGGGTAGAATATTATCCATTGGGGTTGGAGAGATACTATAACAGGTAGAGAGCTTGCCTTGCATTTGGATGACCCAGGTTGATCTCTGCTATCCCTTTTCTCCCAAGCATCATAAGACTAATTCCTGATTGCAGATTCAAAGCAATTCTTGAGCACCACTGTGTGTGGCACAAAATACAAAGTAAATAAATAATCCTTTCCCTGGCTCTTAATTCTAAAATATATTTTAAATAAAAAGGTCTTTATGGCACAGGTCTCAGTAAAATGGGCATTCTCCATTCACCCCTGAACCAGGGAAGCTATCTATGAAACACCCAAGGTTTTTTACAACAACACCTGGAAGCAATTTTCTACCAGGGAAGACCCTACCGCTGCTCTGACATCGATCTACTCACAAGAAACTTCCCTTAACACGGAGAAGACTTAAGAACATCAACGACCTGCATACTGGACAAGGCTTTCTGCATTGCCCTTTAATTGTAAGGTGAAATGAGAGGACGCTCTGCACCATCCTAACTGCAATGTAGGATATGCAGATTCCAGGATCTTTAATTCAGAAACATGATACCAACAACAGAGACAGCGTGGAAAATAAAAGTGTGCTGGCACTACAGACAATGACTTGGATTGGGCAATCTAGTTTGCCTGGAGCCTATAGCTGGTCTTATGCCAGGAAACTTCAGGGGTTTGGTCCGCTTGTATTTAGGCCAAGGATTTTCCTTTCCATGTCCCCCATATTTTGGTGGGCCAATGCAAACAATTATTGTCACTCTAACGCCGTTTTTACTGTGCTCCTTTGACTCTTATCCTTAAAAAGAAACACCCACTTTTGAGGCTAACTTAAACTAATATGCATATGCATGGAAATGTAAAAAAAAGTACTATGCCTTCAATATTTAAGGAGTTACATAAGTTTTATGGCTTTAGAATGCTTGATGTGCTGTTAAGAAATATGTATCACAATCTGGGGACTTGAGGGACAAAGTAATTGTACATGGGTCCTGTTTTATTTTTCTTAATATTCTTTGGCTGAAAGTTCAATGTTAAGATATCAGCAAGGGGACTTATATGAATTCTGTTTATGGGTGAGAGTCCCTCCACTGTAATTTTACCTTGTCCTCTTTATTTGCATCTTTGTTCTCATAATTAAAAATAAAAAATTAAAAAAAGGTCTTCAAATCCAATAAATAAAATAGAAGCTCTGTTGATTAAATGAGATAGTGGCAGAGATGAGGTCAGACAGTAATACAGTAATAATATAGCAGTAATACCCTACTTACCTGAGTAAGATCCAAGAAACCACATACTAATGAAGAGTATTTTCAGAACTTTCCTTGAATACAGACAAGAACAAGCTACAATCACCATAAGGTGTACCCTAAAACAAAAACCAAGAGAACACAAAACTATTCTACACAATTCTTTACTCTAGGAATGCTATCTATCTCTATGTTTTATCTGTTTTAGAATGATTTAGTTGGCAAAGGACTGAACATCAGTAGGAAGCTCAGTATCTGAGTTCTTAGTTTATAACCTATAAAAACTGTAAGGATTGGAACTAAATTTTCTCTATCTTGGAATAATGAGGATAAATTGTGTCACTGGAAACTCAAATATCCTCCCAAAGACTCAGGAAGTCATTAACTCTATGTCAGGAACTGATAATTCTTAGAGAATGCAATTGGGTGTTTCCCTAGTGATGCCACTATTCATTCCCAAATCTTCTGAGTAAGTTAAATTGTCTCTTCCCATTCCTCCATAGTTCTCCCTTTTGGCCAATGGGATTGTAATCATCAGACAATGTATCACAAGATTTGTACATTGGATATGGCTATACTGGGACAGACTGTCACAAAATAGAGCAGGGAGAATCTCTTCTTTCTCCAATCTGTTCTTCATTTTCAGTACAAGCATGGCTAAGCTGCCATTCTGCAGTTGCAGGGAAGAGATATATCATTTGAGAAAGATGAGTCAAATATTTGATTTGGATGATTATGCTGCAGGTGTCTCATCAAAACTCCAGTGCCTGGATTACTAATTATTTTTCCTCAATCCTGTCCCTCTTGCAAGGAACATAAAGCATAGCAAGGATCATGAGGGATGGTTTTAATAAATGAGATCATGGATTGTGGATGCCAGAGCTGGCTGTAGAAGCAGAAACCAAAAATACAATGCAATCATTAAGCAGAGAGTACTATGGGTTCATTATAAAGTTAGAGTGTGAAGAAGAAATATGAGGTACCTATGACAATCTTGTATTGGCTCCAAGGATAATGACTGTAGTATAGGAACTTGAACCAGAAGTTACTCTTCATGACCACAAACTCCAATGGATTTTCAATGTATTCAGATTTTTTCAGTTTTCACATGTCTTTTTATATCTGATGGCATAAAAGAGTT